>PVJC01018474.1:0-31362 GCA_004026665.1 Murina feae | reverse complement strand
ATCCATCCATCCATCCATCCATCCATCCATCCATCCATCCATCCATGAATCCATCCATCCATCCATCCATCCATCCATCCATCCATCCATCCATCCATGAATCCATCCATCCATCCATCCATCCATCCATCCATCCATCCATCCATCCATGAATGGACATGCTGGTTGGTGTAGGAAAGGAGAAGGCGGAGGGAGGAAGCCTGGCATGACAAGAGGGAAATAACTAGCAATGATGACATTGAAGAAGACAGAAGTTGACTGTCAGAGCTGAGATGAAGGGACGAGAGCAGTCGAGACAGAGACACAAGCCCCTCTCCTGGGAAGTCTGAGCATGTCCATTCACATGGGACAGAGACTGACCACACGACACTGGTCAGCTTCACTTTATGCTGGAGAAAACCAAATCCGAACAAGTCAGAGTATTTGACTGCCCCAGATGTCCTTCTCCAGAGGTGGCAGGTTAATGCATGATTCTCGGTTATATTCTAGGGCATACTTACATCTTTCAAAAATGAGATTTTAGGCTTGACTCCCAACTTAGTTTTTCCATTCAATGTATATAAGTACGCATAATGCTTAAATGTAAATATAGGTCTTTCTCATTCTTTATAATGGCTGCATTATATATAATGTACTTAATAAAGATTTTGGCAGGCACATATATGTGTGAATACTATGTGAAAGGGGCAGTCAGAAGTGATTAAGACATGATCCCTGTTCCTCCAGGTGCTCACATAGAGGAAGGGAGAAAGATATGTACAAGAAGTCACGTTGTAGCAATGTGTTAGAATTATTTACAACGTGGGAGAGTATAGAAGAATACATTTTCAAATGAAAGAAACCTTTATCTTCCAAATAAGCCACTAAACAGGGTTTATAGTAAAGTTTCCTGCTGCAGCCTGCAGATAAGGTATCAGAAGTTTAATCTCCAAGTTAATCTCTCTCCTTTCTTTCTCCACATCCATAGGGGAGGAAGGTGCCGCCAAAGATGTGGGTGAAAGTTGGGGGTCTCTGGCCACGCCCTCGGCTGGAAACAAAAGCTCTGAGTGTGGGAACAATGTTTCCCCGAGTTAATGTAACGGAGCCCCCTCACCACAGAGCACCGGACTGAGAACACAATATGTCATCGACAGGACAAAAATCTCTCTGCCAGCATTGTTGAGGGGAGGGAGACAGGGGCCAGGGAGACAGGAGGAGGAAGAGGAGAATAACTGGCATGGGGAGGAGAAGGGAAGAGGCGAAGGAAGCAAAACAGAGTGGTGGGAGGGGTGGAGAGGACAGGGGAGGAAAAAGAGAGAAGAGGAAGAGGAAAGATAAAGTAAGAGAGGGAAAGAAAGACAAGCACACATTTGAGGGAGAGAATGGGGAGGGGAGAGAGAGATCTAAATAAAGTTCAAAGCAGCCTCTGTTGCGGATACATCCGTTCTCATTCAGCTCTCCTAATGGAAGGCAGACAGGCTGATTGATCTTAGTGGGCGGTACCTGCAAGTCCCTGCTGACATGTTCTAGTCAGAGAATGAAAAACGGGAGGTTTCGGCCTCCTTTACCGTCTACCAGCCTTTCAATACAGAAAACATCAGAAAAAAATGTCCGGAATGGCCTTCTCGCTAAGCTGTGACAAATGGTCCATGTGCCTGTTCAGGCACCTCACTGTTCCGCATCTTCCCCTGGAAGAAGGGGGCCGGGTTCCTCTCAGGGAGGGACTGGACAGCTAGGCCTAGAAGGGGAGGGAGGATCGGGCAGCTCTTCCAGAAAGAGACACTTGGAGGCAGGAGGGGGAACTGGAATTCTGTTAAAAACAGCCATGACGTTGAGTAGTATGAGCAATAATAATCTTTGCATGAAGATACTTGGGAATATCTGATTTCCCTCAAAGACTTCAGGCAGAAACTGTCTGTGAACTGGCAGTCTGCATACCCTAAGGGCACAAGCAAGAGTTTAAGGAATGGGATTAGCATTACTTTGTTAAAGTTCCTAACACAACCGGAGGAGGCCCACTTTTTCCTACACTTGGGACCACCATTACAGAAACCAATTGTCTTTATTTACCTCCTGTTGGTATCAGAGAACTCTACAAAAGCGTTACAATAATTAAAAAGAAGTTTCGTACAACGATAACCTTAAAATTAATCTCTTCTATTGCCCTTAGTTATAACAATGAGAAAATTTCTTAAGAGTCCCTTCTGTAATAACATAGCAGAAAATTTTTCGATTGCCTTGTTAAATATTTTAAAACTCGTGCTTACAGCTTTCAAATTACATGGACAATGTTTTCATATGCAAAGGAGAGGTGGGCACACACCCACACAGAGGTCCCGATGGCTATGGAAATACCTTTCCATACTTACTTGAAACCTACCATCGCTTTTTTCTTGCATCTTTAATCCTGTCATCAATTCTAGCACCAGGAAAAAGAAAAAGTAAGTCTATTTGGGATAATCTCTGTGCTTACTAAATGCACAAAAATGTAAAATATGTTTAAACCTTCAAAATGGGCAACCAGAGAGTTTGCCAGAACCTTCCAGAATAAAGCCTACAGCAGGCTCCCGTGGGCCCTAGAAAGAGAGTGGAGGAAGTTTATCAACCGAGCCTTCCAGATGCCCCACGTTTCACCAACTCTCTTTTGATGTTTTCTTCCTTCATGGGGTACCTGTACTTAGCACCATTTTCTTACTCTTATTCTCCAGGTCCCAGGGCAGGTAAGGAAGCAGCCAGATACAATTAGGCCTCTAACCCTGGAGGAGAAAAGGGGAAGCCTGACACGGGGGTGGAGGGGCATGATGTCCTGGTAAAGCTTTAAGTACCTGAAAATGAGAAACTGATTCATCTCCATTATAATCACGCTGTTGCTCGTGTAATTCGGAACATGGTAATTAAGGAAAATTAAATAAAGCCCAAAGCATTTTGTATATGGGAAAGAAAATAAAAGATCAGTAAAATACATGTATATTATTAGATCATCTGAAGTTTAATTCCTTTTCTCTGCTACTTATTACTACCATCACATTATTATTTTTAATTATTATTATTATTATTATTATTTATTGGTAGGCACTCAGCTACCTGCTTTATATACATTATCTCACTAATATTCACCACAACTTTAGGAGGTGGGTCCCATTATTGATCTCATGTACATTTGGAAGCTTAGGAAGGTTCCATGGCCCCTCCCCCAGCCATCCAGAGAATGAGTGACTCCGCTGTAGTCACACCAGGACCAGCTGCCTAATGGCCTGGGCTCTGAAACCCTGCTCTGCTGCTCCCAAGGTTTAGTCCTTAAAACAGCAGGAGCCATTTGCTGCTGACCTCGTCTGGGACTACGTGTGGTTTTTAGCAGGGGCAGGGTAGGCGCCCGCCAAAGATGACAGCTCTCACTGACCAGCACCTCCTGTGGGCCAGCATCTCCTCTGACTGTGTGAATCAATGTCTGTCCGTCCACGTGCTGAAACCCGCTCCTTCCTGTTTTCATCAACCATTGGCCAGCCCGCCAGCCAGCGGTCCACCACCTGCCCTTTCACTTCCCACGCTGCCTCAGGCCTTCCCGTCCCAGGTTTCCTTCCTGCCTCCCCTCCAGTGGCTCTCTGCTGCCTCGGTTGTCACCCAGGAGGGTCAGTATCAGCTCTTTGCTTGCATGGCTCTCTCCATGTAGCCCTCCCATGGGGCCCCCTTTACCAAGCCAGGCGCTGGGAACCACTGCCGATGGATTCCTCCCGCTCTCCTGGCACAGGGATACTAGTAAGTACCTACAAAAACGTACAAGGCGAAGCGCCTGGAAAGCAGGACAGGTGGAAGCCACAGGATGAGGAGTCGCTGCAAAGTGGAGATCAGTCGGAAATAGGGAGACGGCAGCTCTGCACGTGCGCGTTTTGTCAGAGGGCGAGGCCGAGCTGCTGGAATGGAGAGGATGAAGGCCCTGCTGAGGAACGCTCCCTCTCAATGGTGGACAAGCAACTTCTTTTCCCGCCTCGGGTGGAGCCTCACAAGGAGCACGCCTGTTGGACAGCGCCGGGCACGCCCTCTGAGCACAGCCGGGCTGGGGGTTGTCAGCAAGGCTCTGGCGTCTCCACTTGGGCACACTGGACCTAAAACCCTTCACTCAACATCAAAATGAGGCCGCTGATTTCTGCAGCAAAAATACTTCCTGTTCACAGACACTGCCACTTCACCCGAGCGAGGCCTCTTCATTCCAGGGCACCAGCAGTTTTGAAATAAGGACGCCCAATCGTGGCCCAGTACAACGCACGCAGACACAGGTTCCCACGAACACAGCCCAGGTACCGCATCCTTAACCTCATCACGCACTGGGCGGTAATGAACTTTATGGCTATGTAGTGAGGTGAACACTTTCTAGCCTCTTTTTCCTGAGACTATAACACAGTTAATTCTCATAGCAATTGGTCTGTATATATAGTGATGATAGATCCTCCCTTCCCCCAGCTGGTGGGAGGAGTAGGACGTGACCTGCAGCCCGGAAATACCTGAGTGATTAACCATGTACCTTATATGGACTATACATGGGACCACCAATCCACACCTGCCAAATACCCTAAGCCTTTGTCCTATATGGACAATGCAGTGAGCCACCAATCAGTGTGCGCCGGGTACACTAAGCCCCCACCCCTTCTCATCCCGCCCCTCAAAAAGAGCACCCACTTCTGCACGTGCAGCTGTTCTCCCCTTGAGAGACAGCCCGGCAGGTCCTTCTCCTCTAATAAAGCCTGTAGTCCTGGTTTTGGGCCTCTGTCTGATCTTTCACATAGTAGGTGCTCAAAATAGGACAGCTATACAACAAGGCCTTAAAGACAAGAGCCTAGTGCTGTTCGTGCTGACTTACTTGGAACGCTAACCCTGAAGCAGAATAAAGTTTCAACCTGGACAATACGAACGGGCAAGAGGAAGAAGCTGGAAGACATTAGCTGACTTCCCGTCTACTGAGTCCCTTTGATAATGACCCTCAAGGTCAAGCTATTCTAGTTGAAAATTGCAATGCCATGAGGCTGTGTATATTAAAATAAAGCCTCTTGCGGAGGAAAGTGATTATGCCGTAATCCAGAGCTATGGAAATGCATAGGCTGAGCTGTTCCGCTTATTGTACTGAAAACAATGAGAAGCCCCGAGGGCATCTCTCGTTGCTCCGCTGGTTATGCTCTTGTTGATCTCATCACAATAAGATCTCAACCAGAAGTTATTTATTGACACGGAACCAGCCGAGGGCTTGGCGAGCCAGGGCCAGCAAGGAGAGGCACTGTCCAGAGGGTACCCTGAAGTGGCCAGTATGACGGGACGCTCCCCAGAAACTCGCCTCCGAGAGTGCTGGCCTCTTGGGAGAGGCCAATGCCAAGATTTCCTTCTGTCCTACGGGAGGCCTGGTCCCAGTTTGTGGCCAGAGAGTGAACAGTGTGATTTGAAGGAAACTTTCTCCTCTCTGAAATCCAAAGCACAATGTTTACGGTCATCTTGTTACTTAGAGGAGAGAGGAGGCGGAGGTGGAGGCAGAGGCAGATAGATCATAGGATGGTTTACGGTTTCCATAGTGATTTTTCAACAGATTATGAAGGCTGAATTTCTCCAGCAGCAATTTTACAACCTGAATAGAAGTACGCCCTGTGCTTGTTCTTGAAATAGATGCAGGTTCCACCTGCAGGAAACTTCTCTCCCAGGACTTACCTGGGGACAGAGCATGACACCAAGGACAGACAGGACAGCGGATTTCTTCTGGAGGCTCCGCCCCTGTGCTGGTCCTGACAGGGTGGTGGGAACGGACCGGCTGCAAGGCAGGCACCTGGGCCTGAGAGCGGACCTGGGGTGGGTTATTGAACTTGCTGAGCCCCCCCCCACCCCCCCCCCCCCCCCCCCCCCCCCCCCCCCGTGTCTGCTGCTAAGCAGGGAAAGTACAGCTACCCAGGTCTCATCCTCCTTCACGGGGTTAAAACGACAAGGTGTGTGCAAGCAGCCATGCACAGTGTGCCCAGCTGGTAGTGGGGCCTGCTGTGTGTCCATCTGTGTCCCAGGTGCCTCCTCAGTAGAGTAGAGAAACAGCCAGATTGGAACCTCTGTTTGCTCAAAAGCAAACGAACTCTATCTGCACACTGACAAGTCACCTTTTTCTGCCGTAGGAAGGCTAACCGATTGAGCAGCTTATTATTAGCCTTCATTGTTGGGACAGGGTCTGAAGACCGTCAGGGAGACATGCATACAGATCCCCATGACACTCGACTGGCCCCTCACTTGCTATGTCCCATGGACAGTAAATCCTCCCAGTCCCCCCTCGCTCCCTTTCAAAACGGACCCCTCCCCTCATTTCCCACCAGGACTATTGCAAGGCCACCCTAACGAATCCCCCTATTGTGGGTCCCGCCCGCTCCAGCTGTTCGGGAGAATCTGCGTGAGCTTCCTAACACTGGGATTTGATGTATGCGTCCTACATAAATCCTGCCGTAACTCCCTCAGCCCTCAGCTCAGGGAGGTCCTTCAAGCCTTGCACCCCTGCCTACCTTTTTGGGCTCCTCTTTTTAAAAAAATATTTTTTTTTTATTGCAGAGAGGGAGAGAGATAGAAACATCAATTGAGAGAGAATCATTGATCAGCTGTTTCCCACACGCCCCTGCAACCCGGGCATGTGCCCTGACCGGCATGGAACCTCTTGGTTCATAGGTCTACACTCAACCACTGAGCCCCTGCGGCTGCACTGGGTCCCTCTTTTTACCACTCGCTTGCTCCCTCCTGGTCTCTCCTCACCTCCCGCTCCCCCAGCACCCAGGCACTCATCGCTTGTGCTTTCAGGACTCTTCTCTCCTGCTTCTTCGTCTTTATTCTCCTCTGACTGCCAAGACCATCCCTCCTGCTGTCATATCCTGCTGCTAACTCCTCCTCCAAGATTCCTCCCAGGAAAGGGTCCCTGATCCTTCCCACCCTGTGTGGGTCAGGTCAGGTGCATTGCCATTTATAATCCATGACCGAGGAAGGAGGGTGGTCACCCCACAGTGCTCTGGGAGTCTATGTGGTCCCTTGTCTGCCCCAAGTCTGAGGAGAGCCACTGGCAGGGCTCATGCTGCAGCTCTCCGGGCCCCACATTTCTGCATGTCTGCAGAATGGGAGGCTCCTGGACACTGGGTCAGTCTGCTAATAGGGCCGGGCTGAGCCTGGGAAGGCGAGGGTTAACTCCCCCCTCCCTCCCCCCCCCATCTCTCCAGCTCTCTAAGTGGCCAAAGTCCTATAGAACTGAAACCCAACCCTGCATTCCTCTTTGGCGCCCTTCCCTCCCCTTTGTCTCCTTACAGCATTTTTACTGCACAACCTCTCCAAGATGCCGAAGGTCCCAAACCAAGCATTCCCTGCTTAAGGCTCTGCCTGCTCACCCCATTCCCCCTTTGCCCCAGAAAAGAAAGACTTCCCTAATCAAAAGTAGATTAACTCTCGCCCCTTTCTCCCTGTGCATTTGCATTTGGAACACCGTGCAGGAGGCTATAAACAGACCCAGGCAGTGATTTATCCGCTGCTGCACGGAGGACAAAGGCCTCAGTCTGTGCAGCGGTTCCCTGTTTACTGTGGGCTGCTGCTGGCGGCCAGCGCCTGCCCTCCCTCATCTCCCATTTAGCGCTCTGAAAGGTTAATAGCAGAATTCAAGCCCCATTATAGAGCTGGAGGAACACTTGTAACATTTCTTGTTACTCCAAAGATAAGGTGACCAGATTTAAAGTGGTACACCATTGACCGGGAAGGGGGGGGGGGGGTCTTTTTTTTCCTTTTTATTTTTTTATTATTATTATTATTATTACTTAAAATATTACAAAGAGTAATCGGGACTTTTTTTAAATGCCACAGGACGCGAGACAAACTGTTAAAAATCGGAGACGTCTGGTCACCTTATCCAAAGCGGAAAAAAGGGTTTTTTCCAGAAGAAAATATTTTAAAGTGTAGTTTTAAAGGAATGGCTCACGCTGCCTCTACACACACACACACGGAGAAAATGAAAGAGTAATTTTGTGTCAGTGTGATTCTGCCATTTTAAATCACAGACTTGGGCTGCATGTGGCCTATTTTTGGGGGGAAGGGGCTGCCTATGACTCAAGCCCAAGAATTGTTATGAATTATTTTATATTCATTTAACAAAGCAAAGAATCCTCACCTTTAGAACAAGCATTCCACCGGGCTTTGGGTTGGAGAGATGCTTGCTATTTCTCATCATGCCTTTATTACTTTCATTTTTTCTTTCCCTTACAGGGTAAAAATGGTTCTCATTTTTCATAAGGTGTCATCTCATTTTTGTTAAGGGGTCAGCTACTGTTCAGGATTTTTCTCCAAGTAGTCAAAGCTAATAGTAGCTAATGAAATGCTGACATGATCTACCACAGGGGTGAACTTGGGAAACATTTTGGTAAGTGAAATAAGACAGACACAGAAGGATGGATATTGTATGATTCCAGCCACTGCAGAGACAGAAAGTAGGCTGGAGGTTGCCAGGGCCCAGGGAACAGGAGAATAGAGAGTTATTGTTTAGTGGGTACAGAGTTTCTGCTTGAGATGATAAGAAAGTTCTAGAAATGGACAGTGTGCAACATTGTGAATGTGTTCAATGCCAATGAATTGTACCCCTAAAAGTGGTCACAATGGTGAATTATAGACATTATGGATATTTTATGTTAGTGAAAACCATTTAAAAAGTCAATTATTATAATTGAACTGGAGGACCGATGCACGAAATTCGTGCAAGGGGCTTGGCCCTTGCAGCGGTGGTGGCTTGCCTCATCCCTGGCAGCCCCAGCTTCGTCCCGAAAGAAGGATGTCCGGTCTCATTGGCATATCACAACTTTAATTATTAGGGATAATTGCTATGTTTTGGAAGGCCAGACACCAGACAATATAGTTTAGGTGTTGTGCCAAACGTAATAAAACCTTCTTGCTATTCAGACTCATCAGTAAGGACTTTGGTCATGGCTGGGCCATAATCATGAGTAACTTTCACCAGGGGGACTGAGGTGAATCTGCACCCATTCTAAGCGGCCTTACACGAATTCACCTACTAACGGATTCTTCGTTCTGTTCCTTGTGCTTGTCACATCCACCCCCTCCCACCTCCACCTTCGCTGTGGGCTAGGAAAACAAATAACGAAGCTGATTTTAACCACGTGTGGTAAATAGGCCCTTAGGGGGAGCTCGGGGCCTCTCCTGGGCAAAGACAAGGGTTTACTGTTCGGCGTCTGAAATATCTATTTTGGCTGCTCAGAGGACTTACTTATTTCCTGGTTCCATCCTTGAGTGCTGAGGCTGGCGGAGATGCAGTCTCCTGTCATTCTTAGGGTTCAGCTTGTGAATTAGACTCGTTTACAGAGGACGAAGCTGAGGTCAGCCTGGCCGGTCATCCCCGGGCACACAGCTGCCTGCCAGCATGGCACCGGAGCCCAGGCCAGTGCCCTGTCCCTAAGCCAGGCTCACTTGGACTCAGCTTAAACCAAAATTCTGAAAATGATTTCACCCCACATTGCAGCCCGTTAGGGTATTAGAATGCATCCCAACGACACATAGGTATGTCAGGTAAACTGAAAACCACAGGATATATATATTCTTTCTAAATTGCAAAGGTAAAATAATTTCTAGGACTAATACTTTAACATAGATTAGAAAGTGCAACAATACTATGATACTTTAAAACCTACCCAAAATTACTGGCTTTGTCCAAATAACACCAATAATAATAATAATAATAATAGCTCTTAATTGAGTGCCTACTGTACACCCAGCACTTTGCTAAGCATTTTGTGTGGGTAAACTTATTTAATTTCCCCAAAAATCCTATTATTCCCTTTTACAGGTAAAAAAACACATGCAACAGAACTTAGAGAAGTTCAGTGATTTGTCCAAGATCCTATAGAGAAAGGGCAGAACCAGGATTTGGATTTAGTTGTTGCAGATTTTAGCTTTTTATCATTTTGTTATATTCCATGGGATGGCGGGAGGAGGAGGTAATTTGTGCTGCCTTTAAATGTCTATTGCTTCCTTTATAACAACAGTGCAAGCAACATCTGTTCTTTGGAAGAAATTTCTGGGCATGGGAAACTTCTCCCAACTGAAGGTTGGTTGGTTTAGAACATAATTTCATGAATTCTATAATTTTCTACCCACTCAGTCTAATTGAATATTCAAGATGGCACATACTCAAAGGCAGCATAATTCTGATTCAACTGAACAGGACCTGTTCTAGCAAATCTTCAATAGAATTTTGCCCACAGGCAGTCTCTGAAACATATTAACAGTTCTTTAGCAGACTAGTAATAATAGCTATTCAATCACCAGAGTTAAGTGAAGTTTTTGAAATGCCTTTTCATTAAAAAATCAAAATGTTGTCTTAAAAGAAAAGGCTGATCAAATGCGAAGGGACTTTTTAGTGGCAGGCATTTGTACAAGTTCTTGGTCATTCAAAAAAATATGAACATACTCAGTTATGTCTGTGAAAAGTGCTATTTCCTCTCACCCCCATTTACGTTGTAAGTTGATCCTTTGCTTTAATATACTAACTGAATCTGTAAGTGTAGGTGCAAAATATTTTTCTAATTTTAACAGCAGAAACATTAATAGTTACCTTTTAAATCTCCTTGGAATATTGAGTTTCATAGACTCAGTGGTTGAGCATTGACCCATGCATGAACCAAAAGGTCCCTGGTTTGATTCCGGGTCAGGACACATGCCCTGGTTTGGGGCTCAATCCCCAGTAGGGGGCGTGCAGGAGGCAAATGATCTCTCACTGAGGTGTTTTTTTCTGTTTCCTACTCTCTTTCTCTCAAATAGATTAAAAAAACAACATACCAACATTAAAAAAAAGTTTAATAGACATCAAATACTATAGTTTGTGCAAGAATATTGGTCAAATTGTGCAAATCTTGTCAGTTAATGAAATATTTCTAACTATTTGCATTTATAAGTAATCATGTTTATTGGTTTAAGATTAGAGTAAAAATCTATTTGTTAAAGTTTTTAAAAATGTGAATAAACTCTAAACTGCCAAGAAAGATTGAAATTCTTTTAAAGCATTTTTTTTTTCTTATAAGATGGCAAGAAAAATGCATTAGGATATTTTTCATCAACTTTTTGTGTGTTTGCTGTTATTAAGGCACATGTGTAGCAAATTTAGAAGTGGTAGTTCTGCAGTGTATTTACAGCTGTTGGAATCCATGAGGTGATGCTAAATCTCAAAGCACTGGTAATCCTTGCTGCCTACCAAGTTTGCAAGAGAATCTGACCAATGTAGGTATCCTATCTAATCTAATAAAGAGTAATATGTAAATTAACCATCACTCAGAGACAAAGATGGCTGCACCCATAGCCACAAGATGGCAGCACCCAGTCCCCTCACCCCAGCCGTATCCACTGCTGCCCGGCGCAAAGCGCCCGCTCCCGGCCCTAACCCTAACCCTAACCCTAACCCTAGTTTCAAATAAGGTTTCTTAGTTTTGACTCAAAGTCTGGTCATAAATTAAGATTTATGAATTAATATTCAGCTGTAAAAATTTTTGTGTAACTGAATAACCCAAACTGCCATCGATCATTAACTACACATGACTTCTTGTGAGTAGCCAACAGCTTCTTTTGTGTGGCAACTCTGCAAAGCTCTGGCTCACTTGGTTTGGCTGAATGCTGCTCACCTTGAGCCATTTTCAGTGCTCATTAACAATCGATCAGAAGGTAGGATAGGGAGGAAGGAGCCATAACAACAACAAAAAGAGACATGGCAATGAACCCTCAGTGAGATTTGGGGATTATATGCAATGACCAGCGGTGCTATTTGAGAAATAGTTTCTACACAAGCAGAAACCTATTTAGCACGTTTGCTTCTAAATTATCATAGATCTTAAATGGTTTTAAGAAAGATCTCACTTGCCCATTATGATAAAAGCCCTAGAGGAAAAAACAAATAGAGACATTCAAATAAAAGTGCTCAAATGCCACGTAAAAGAAAACGTACATTAAATTGAGCCAAGTACCACAGAGCAAGTTCTTTATTAAATCCACCCACATAACAAGCCTTCATTAAAGGCAATCCCTGCCAAGTTCTACACGCTAGCATTGAACACGTACTTCCCTTACCATTCAAGAACTTTGGTCTCCGTGAACCTCATACGAAGTGTCAGTATAAACTGTTATTTAACCTGGAGGGAGGGTTTTGAGTGAGGACATCTGCAAGTACCAAGACAATACAATCTATGACAAGTCACCTCTTCTCCATAGGCTTTTCCCTTGGTTCAAGACCGTCTCCTCTTGGCCAGTATCCTAAGCAGTTACAGCTGGTCCAGAGAAGGCCCATGAGGAGTCAGTCCCTTATAGCTAAGGGAGGGAGTGGCAGAGACAGGAACTGCCCCTTCCATACCCAACACTCTTGTCTCCAACCAGGATCCCTAGGAGGCCAAGCTTCATCAGAAACACCTCAAATCCGTAGTGTTGTCCGTGAGGGAGGGTTGACCTAGGACAAAAGCCAACTCGGATCCTACTCCCTCCAAGTCTTGGTCATCTCGTGAGCCTAAGAGCTAAGAAAACCAAGAATGACTATTGAAGGATATTGGTTCGATGGGATTGGTTAGAAGGCAGAGTTCAGAAAGTCTGAATTGTGCAGAAATGAAAAGGGGCTCACCATCACCTCTATAAATGATTAGACTATTGGCATTTTGTATATTAAAAAAATACCCATTTTAACTATCTTTATTGGGTAGGATTGCTGCAAGGGGGAAAAATACAGTAAATCGTAGCTTAATGTTGTGGGTAGGTTTTGTAACTTGAAGACATATAACGAAACCAATTTTTCCAGAGGCGAATGGATACAAATAAGAGTTAAATTCCTAAGGCATCTCAGTGTCATAATGATACAACACAAAGAAATGATGTTATTCAGGACCTGAGTAATTGGTTCCTCTTAATAAAGGAAAAACTAGATAAAACGAGTCCAACATTTTTTTCCTAATTAAACTTCTGCTGCGGTGAATTGACGAATCTGATTATTTTTCTGAAAGACCTTAGGTAAGACGGTATAGTTAACTCTCTACCGGCAAATTCAAAGGAGGCTGGTGAGGAGGAGGATTTCTATTTATTAGTTACCTACCACGTTCCAGGCACCATTGTAACAGCTTTTCATATATCATCTAATTATCTCAACAAAGCACATTCTACTATTAGTCTCATTTTATAGCTGATGAACCTCAGGCACAAATTTACAGTCTATTGCAGTGGTCGGCATACTATGGCCTCTGGGTCCAACCTGGCCCTTACGTTTTACTGCAACTTCCACACCCATTCCTGGCTGCCTCTGAGCTACAATGGCAGAGCTGAGCAGCTGTGGCAAACCTCAGGGCCTAGAAAGCCTAAAATACTTACTATCTGTGGACTGTATAGAAAATGCCCACTAAGGCCTCATGCAAAACACGGTTAATTCATGGTTAAAGAAAAAAAGGGCAAGAACATTTGGACAGCTTGAAAATAGAAGTTTTACTGAAACTTTCTTAGCAACTATTCTGTCTTTTATTTATATATTTTTTCTTCTCACCACCAAAAAGAATTTATTTGGGGAAAAAGAAAGGACTGCAAATAAGGAACCTGCAGACGTGGCAACCTACACGCAAGTTCCCTTGACCTGCGTTCATTCATTCAAATTTTACCGTGTTACTTCTCACCCAGAAAAAGCAAGAGTGTTCATGGACTATCAGTTCAATAACTAAAGGCTCCTCTCTCGGTTTAGCGAGTTTGGATTAGGTGGAAAAGTTTCCAAAAAGAAAAAGAAGGGAAAGACTAAAGAAAGCCTTGACAACCATAAATTTCCTAATAGATTGTAAAATTTTTGGCAGTTTCACAGGTATTTCTTCTCAAGTACAAATGACATCATTGTTGAAATTAAAAAAAAAAAACCATGGGCTGGGCTTATTTGACATTTGGTATCACATATTGTTTTGGTTGAGCATCAAATTGATTTTTCTATTTTTACTGGGAAGTTACATCATAGCTATTTTTAGTCGACAGTGTCTGGTTCTATTCTTTGTGAAACTCGGCACACAATCATGCCTTAGAATTTTTTTTTTGCTAACGCTATAAGAATGTATGTATTTGGTGGGGAATGTTCTCATCAGTAAATGTCCTACTACTTTCTGAAACTTCAGAATAAAAGTCTAAAACAGGAAGTAGGCACTTACAAATGACAAAATTTGGTATACTACTAGGCAGCAAAATGAATGTAGCCTTACAGTATGTCTTTAAAATATTAAAATTTTCATCATTAATTGTGAAAGCGTTAACATCTGAGCTATTCTGCTAAATCTTCGTTAATCCTTCAAAACCTATCTACAAATCAAAGTCAAATTAAAAACTGAATTTCCCGAGTACGAAAGCTGGCACATAAGTGGAGCTCGATTTGCACAGTCGAGTAATGGATGCAAACTTATTTGCTGCAAAAGTGAACAGAAATTCCCAGGACAAGGCAAAGCCCACAGTTTTTCTCTACCCGTCACCACTTTCCACTGATTGCCAACCAGCACCGAGAACAGCCTAGAACAGCTGTTCCCAAGCTTGTCTGCTTATCAGAAGCACCTGGGAGCTTTCACAATCCCACCTCCAGGCCACACCCCAGGCTCCTAAAGTGACAGTCTCCGGAGATGGGACAGAGGTATCAGTACTTTTGGAATCCCGAACACCAGTAGAGTTGTGATCAGGCTGAAGGTAGCCTCATGGGCGAAGTCCAGATACACATGACACCTCAGTTCAGGAGGCCTGCAGTCCTACTCCATCCCGTCCACTCCACTATCTGCCAGGCACTCAGTTCCCTGGTGCAGGAGTTGTTAGCACAACGCATAGGTAAATGCATTGGAATCATCACTCTTGCTCCTAATACATAATCAATTCGTTGATGCAAACATTAAGAGGATTCTAACACAGTGGGTACTGCATTAAGGTTTCTCTTAAGTTACGACCTGTTTAAACATTCACACCACTTCTGCCTCTTAGGAGACAACACGTCCCCCACAGCTGGCTTTGCTTTTTGTTTTGCAAGCTTATTTTTCTTGCAAAACAAACTAAAAAAAGAGAAAGGTTTGCCTTACCTCTACGATGCTTTTTAAATCTTGCACATAAGTCCTTTCGGTCTCTAGGATTTCCTGAACGACTCTGTCCACATAGAGGAGCTTGGGGCTGGTGGCCGATTCCGCACTTGTTTTGGGGGCCCCGTTGGCCTCCACCCTCCGCAGGGCCCAGGGCTGCCTCTCGCTGCCCGAGTCTGGGCTCTGCTGCCCGGCCAGGCTATCCCTCTGCAGCTCGCTGCTGGAAACCAGCCTGGCTGGAATCAGCTCCAGTTTGATGGCCCCTGCTTCCTTATCCTGGGGAAACAAGCCCAAGTGGCTGTTTGAAACTAAGGTCATTCGGCTGCCAAAGGAACCATGACTGTCCCGGGAAGACGCCGAGGACGACGTGGAGCCGAAGCTGACCGGGCGGTCGCTGTCTGAGAGCTCCATTGTCTTCCGTTCCTGGCAGCGGGGATGCTTGGCTGTGGTCTTGGGATCTGGATCTTCGGTTACAGCTAATGGCACATCAAGCTGCAACTGGTGGACATCTAAATGCAGTAAAAGAAACAAGAAAAAGGACAAGATAAGCAAGGTATTTTAAAATGACATCAAACAGAAAATTTAAAGGTTAAAACCCACTCCAAATATACGGGGTCGAAAGCAAAGAGGCAGTGAGCTGGTTACAGAAGGACACGCACAGGTACTGTGGTGGGTGTTAGGGGTTCTAAAGCATCACCTGGGACCATGCTAGAAATGCGGTCTCTGGCACCACCAGGACCCACTGAACCTCCGTCTGCATTTGGACAAGATGCTGGTGCTGTGTGCACCCACGTCAGGGTTTGTGAGGCACTGCAACCATTGCTTCAAAACGGGACCAACCTGGGATGACTAATGGATGCAGATTGGTCCCGGTTTTCTGAATTAGCAGCTCAGCAGTCAGGGCATCAGAAGTCTATAGCTTTAACAAGCACCACAATTGATCCTTATGGACCTAAAACGCACCCTAGGTGATTCTTATGGAAGCTTGCGAAACACTGTTCTTCATTTTGGGCATTCCACCTTAATTCCACAAAGGTTTAAGCCTCCATCCTGGGACCACTGCTGCCTCTTCAATGGGTGCTGACAATTGGCATTTTACTAGTAAACATAAGGTGACCAGATTTAAAGCGGTACACCATTGACAGGGTGGGGGAGGGGGGAGGGAGTTCTTTTTTCTTTTCTTTTTTTATTATTACTTAAAATATTACAAAGAGTAATCGGGACTTTTTAAAAATGCCGCAGGAGGCAGGACAAATTGTTAAAAATTGGGACTGTCCCGCCAAAAGCGGACCATCTGGTCACCTTAAGTAAACAGATTAGAGAAAGTGTTGCATGGTTCATATTTTTCTAATCCTGGGCAAGAAAAATCCAACTATTAAGACTCACATCCCCTTTCAAACTTAGCCTCTCACCACATGTCTCTAAATCTCTACTTGGAAGCCGACATTCCATTGT
This sequence comes from Murina feae, assembly GCA_004026665.1. Lineage (NCBI taxonomy): Eukaryota > Metazoa > Chordata > Mammalia > Chiroptera > Vespertilionidae > Murina > Murina feae. The sequence continues at coordinate 14,839 of PVJC01018474.1, read as the reverse complement.
GGTATATATGGAGTTACACTATTACAGAGCATGTCTGATTAATCACAACATCCCCCCCTTACGTAAATGTTAGATAACATGACAGTGGAATCATACAATTAAATTATTAATAAACATAGGAATTCAATTATGAGAAAAAAATCATGTATTTTGATAGAAACGGGGCTGCTTGTGCTTAGAAGAGGATATGAGCAGAGAATATCTGCAAAGTCTAAAGGTTACGTAGTGCCCATAGCACTGGAATCTTAGGCCCAGAAAGGTCCTGCATGACATTTAACCGTTCCAAAGCTTTTTTGGTGAAACATAAAGTTCCAAACATCTTCATTTGTAAGGCAGGATTGACATTTCCCCCCTTGATGAGGTCCCAGATTTACAGAAACAAAAAGCCTTGTAATAAACAGTGTGATTAATATCATTTTGGTAGATTCTTTTACCACTAAAATCCATGTTGATGGGTTTTGTTTTAGGGAATTAGAAGAGTGAAACTTATGTCTGCAAGGTTAAAACAAGACAAACACAATCAATATAGATTAATGATCTCCTTTTAAGAGGAACATGAATTTTATTTCACTCTATAACAAATGTCACCAAACAGCTGGTACCAATATCTCCAGAATATAAAGAATCCATCAAGTCTGCATCCTTCAACATTTTGACTTTTTCTAGAGAGTTTCTATCTGTGGCAAATATGAGTGCCAAGTTATAATGCAAATATTAAAATTACTGAATGCAAAAGAAAGGAACGAACTTGGGTCAACAAGGAAGCATGGTAAGAAAGTGTGGGAAATGAGTAATTGATCAGCACAACCACTACCACATGGTACACGTTTGCCACAAATTTTTTAAGCTTTTGCAATATTCTTTCTGCTTGCCCCGTAAGACGGGTTATAGCAGTTGCCCTAAAAAGCATGATCCAATTTCAGGGTGGCAAAAGTCCAAGAAGCAGCCTTGCACTGAGGTGTGCTTGCTGCAAAGAATGCTTGCCCACATTTGGGTATGATGTTCAGAAAGTCCTGGGCAGTTCAAAGTGGGAGCACATACAAGGTTTTCTTCCTTCTGGCATCCACCATAACCATAACCATTAGGTTGGTCACACGTTCACAACTGGGCATGAACTCGGAAAGTATCTGAAGATCCTTCAAGGTGCCAAGGGTCGAATGAGGCCACGAGTTAGGACCAAATGTAAGTTGGAATACTGTCTATGAAGCTATGGCACCAGAAGGCTCTCGATCAACCTCCCCCATAGATCTGCATACACTGGTATCAGGGCAAGTTACAGTTTTCTGGCTAGACAGGAATCAACCTTCTCTCCACTATAGAAAACTATATTTAATAGTTATATAACTCTTGGCAAATGCTCATTATCAGGATCGGTGAAAATAAACACACTAGAGACTCATTTGTTACTAGTACTTACCATCACTCTAGGTTACCCGGCCAATACTGGGATGAAAGAGGAACAGAACATTGATAGTGATTTTAGAGGAGTCCATGTTGGGCAGCTGGGAGTGATGGTGCTTTTTATACTTTCAGAGGCGGGGCCAAGGGGGATGTGAAACTCAGGTAAAAGGGGATTGCTCCGTGGTTGAGTCAAACAGCAACATGAACTGGGCCCTGCTCCAGGGAAGGAATTACATATGCACTACCAGGCCATGCAGCTGATCCTTGAATGACACAGGTTTGACCTGTGTGGGTCCACTTATACACAGATCTTTTTAAATCAATACCTGCTCTGATTTAGACTGAGAGTCTGCAGATGCAGACTTGAGCATCTGTGGGGTTTGGTATCTGCGGGGTCCTGGAACCAATCCCCTGAAGATTCTGAGGGACAAGTAAAGTTTTTGGGAAATCAAAATTATGTGCAGATTTTTGACGGGGCTGGTGTCGGTACCCATAACCCCCACACTGTTCAAGGGTCAGCAGTATTCTCAGATCCTGGGCTGACCAGTCCATTCCTCAGACTGCCAACCAGGCCCTTCAGAAAACAGAATAGGAGCTATTTGGTGGCTGTAGTAGTTTGGCCAAGTTCACTGCCCCATATTAAACACCTTCCAAAATTACCGATGACAGGAGTGAACCATTTAAAGCTAGGCTTTAAATGGCATATAATACGAGGCTGCCTTTGCTAATGGGTAACATTTTTCATGTTAATTCATCGCTTAGAAGATAATTACAGTTTTCTCACGTAAGGAAATATACCTCATAAAAACTGTCTAGTCTTGTCCTCACCTCCTTCAAAATAATTTAAGATTTCCACCCTGTCTGGCTATTCTTCATAATGCAACTTGCTGACTTTTAATATTTATTTCCAGAGCTGTACTGATCAACACAGCAGCCAGTAGCCACATGCAGCTATTAAGCACTTGACATACAACTAGTCTGAGTTGGAATGTGCTGTGAATGAAAAATGTGCACCAGATTTCAAAGAATTCGTATGTTATGCAATAAAGAGTATAAAATGCCTTATTAATAATTTTATATTAATTACATATTGAAATAATATTTTGGAATAGTGGGTTAAATGAGATACCTCCTGGATGCATTCTCTTCCCTGTCTCCTCCCCCCACCCTGGCACGTATCCCCTAACCTCTAAGAGACCCCATGAAACTTGCAACCAGGGGAGCAATGGGCAGTGGTAGCTCATCCCAGGCTAACCCCTGGAACCTGTATTCAACTCTCCCTATTATCTGACTTCCCAGTGAGCTAAGGCAGCCTAGCCTAGGCTCTCCTATTACTTCTATGCCCTTCCTTGTTTCACTCTCCTAAGTATATTTTTGCTGCAGTCCACACATTCTTACTTGCTTTTCTTAAAAAAAAAAAAAAAATCTCCTAAATATTCTTTTTACTGTTTCATTTTACTCTCTTTAATGTGGCTACTAAAAAAAATTACAAATTATATATGTGACTTCCATTATATTTTAGTTAGACAATGTTGATCTAGAATATTCTAGATGATTCTATGATTCTATAAGATTTAAATTTATTTCCTTATCAATCTTTGTTTAGGTAATAATGAATGAAGAGGTGCATATATTTCAAAATTTGCCTTTTTTCCCCTAAAACCTCCATTCATTAGTACACAATATTGTTACAAATTGGCCAAAACGGAGTCGGGAGACAATCCATCCCTGCATACTAGATACTGAGGTAACTGATTTCCCACGATAAGCTGAAACACGAGCCAGAACACTGTAGAGCAGGAAAGCTTTCCCCTCTTCCCTGAGTGAAAGATGTCGGCAGGTTGTACTACCATTTGGGGAATCTGATGCTTTGCTCTCCTTTCCGTTTCATCGCCTTGCTCTTTCTTCCCTAAAACCCGACACAGGGTTAATAATAGAGCATCTTCTGCAAACTTGCCAAGATGGCGAATGGCCCAGGTCAGGGGTTGCTGTGACCATGAATACCCTAAACTAAGCTGCTTCCACCCACCTGGAGGGTCTTGGTCCATCTGACCCTTTGTAAGCCCACAGATGGTGGGCTTGGAAGCCCAGGTCCAGGGGCCTTAGAGTCCTGATGATTCTTACGACTGGAAGTACCATCAGCCTAAAAGCCATCAGAATAAACAGTCCTTCTTGTGCCATCTTCAATCTAAGAAAAACGGCGACACAGCTACCATGTAGATACCTTTTCGCACATTTTACTTCATGTCGGGTCCCTCTAATTTTTTTTTTTTTAATGAAGGAGCTTTAACTTCATGGCTTGTGTTTGTTTGCTCTGCAAACTTCCGTGATTTTAAGTGCTCTCCTTTGGAGCATCACTGTCAGAATCAGACACAGCTCCCGTGGCCCTAACTTGTCTCTTGGGCTGATTTGGGTTGAGGCAGAACTTTCCATGGCAGGTTTCCTGTGACCGTGTTTACATGTTGAGGGGGGGTGGGGGCTGATGGGCCCACAGTGGCCACTTCCTGTCACAGCTCCCAAGGACATTTTACCTCAGAGCTGCACAGCAGCGACTGAGGAGGGACCAGGATTTCCAAATTCTGCTCGTTGCTATTCCAGGCTGCAAACAACTCACCGAGTTCCCTGGCAGGACAAGCATGACAATCAGGAGAATTCGTTGTGCTCAAGACCAATGAATAAAATGGTGTAACTCTCTATTATACTGCCTGCAAATTGCCCAAAGAGGGAAGGCATGAGAGAGACGAAAATATGAGCAAGAAGTGACTCTATCAGCCAGCGAAGGTCACCTAATACAAAGCCAATCTTGGTAGGGCCTCAGCTATACACGGCCAACTTCATGATTTAAAACCAAGAGTCCCAAACACCTTTTAAGAGTCAACGTTATAGGAGATACACCGATAGCCTGACCGGCGTGTGGCTCAGGGGTTGAGCGTTGACCTATGAACCAGGAGGTCACAGTTCGATTCCGGGTCAGGGCACATGCCCAGTGTGGGCTCTTTCCCACTATGGGCCATGCTGTAGGTAGCAGATCAATGCTTCTCTCTCATTACTGATGTTTCTCTCTCTCTCTCTCTCTCTCTCTCTCTCTCTCTCTCTCTCTCTCTCTCTCCCTCCCTCCCTCCCTCCCTCCTTCCTCTCTGAAACCAATAAAATATATTTTAAAAAAGGGAAATAGACTCATTTATATATTTCAAAGACAACATCAGGTATTTGAGGAGAACCTTTCTCCCCCACACACCTCTGATATGGTGGATACCTCAACAGATAACATGGCCTCTTGGGGTTCTATGATCCCGACATGATGCTTGCATTAAGGGTGCAGCCAGGATTCCAAGTCCACATGGTCCTTAAGTTCACAGGGCTCCCTCTAGGAAACATGCCTTTCACACATACTTGCAGCTGCCTGGTAATGAAGAAATGAAAATCTTGTTACCAGGTTCATAGGTTCGTTCGACCCATGTTCTATGGTCATGCAAGGTATTTACATGAGGGGAAGCTGCATGAAACGTGGACAGGAACTCTAGGTTTATCTTGGCAACTTTCCTGTAAATTAAAAAGATTTCCAGAACGAGCAGTTTTTTAAAAATCTTGTTGCACTGAAGAGCCAGTAAAGCTGTTACTGGATGGAGCTTGGGCTCAGAGTGGGTCTGCCTCTGGCCGGCCGGCCTGCAGCGTGTGGGTTGCTGACTTCCTGCGGGAAGATGTTGCAAGAGGAGCCCAGGTGATTTTTCTGAGGATGTTTATTTAACCTGGGAGCAGGGACACAGGGAAGGGCCTACGATGAAAGAAGCAACAGGAGAGAGACTAGACGGCTGCGTTGGCTCACTGAGCAGCCGAAGAGAAGGGGGCCTGCGAGACAGGTTCCGGGGTGAGCCCAGGACGAGCTGCTGCTGCCCATTGCTCCCCTAGTTGCAAGTATGGGGGCGGGGCTTGGAGTTCTGGAGATATGCACTTGTGGGGGAAGAAGAGAGGAAGGAAAAGGTGTGGGCATGTTCCTAGGAGGGGAAGCACGTGCCAGGACCTTCATTTTGAAGGTTTTTAAAGGTTGGGAGTTTAGGGGAGGATTTCAATAGAATATTTTCCAGGTATGTCCCTTCAGAGTCATGGTCTCCACTGATTGGTCAGTGCCAGAGTAGGGGGTCATAAAGTCATTGCAGGTGGTCTTGCTGCTGCCCACCTGGATTTGCTGCTTTTCTGGGCCTGGAGCTAAAGTACACCTGGGGGCCTAGGTGTTATCTTAGGGAGGAAAGGATATGCCAGGAAAGGAAAGGTTGCGGGGGGGGGGGGAAGGGGGCACTGGCACCCATTTTGTCTGTTACGAGGCACCCAGGGCTTTCTCCCCTGGTGACCTTCTGTATCTGGTGGTAAACTGGCTGGCCAGTTCGTTCAGTTATCGGTCTCTGTTTCCCCATTCCACCTGCCAAGGAATTTTCTTAGCTTCTTCCGAGCCTGCCCCAGAGTAAGTACTTGATCAAGAAGATCAAGAATAGAAGATCGTTCAGTGCTTTGCAAAAACACTCTTTTCAAAACAAGAGGTGAGAGGTTGCATGAAGAACAAAAATTCCTTGAAGCGGTGCAGTCTGACACTAAATATTCAGATCCGCTCTCCAGACTCCTGGCAGGTTCCTCGTTGGTTCCTATGCTCCTCTATGGGAACTGAGAGGTACAAGGGCCACTGCAGCCGGGCAGGGATGAAGCAAGGCAGTTCCTGCATGAGACAAACAGCCTTAGCCAAAGGGCGACTCCAGAACCCCCAGGCTGGAGGGCACAGGCATGCATTTGGGTCAAGAGGACCTTAGGGAATTCCCTTCAGGCTTTTGGTACAAATGCAGCTGTTTTGATCTTCACTGTGTGCTTTTTTGTGGTGGTTTAGTGTGGGAGGTGAAGGAGATTGTGGGCTGAGATTAAAGCTAAAGGATGGGCTGTGTTTTTACTTTCCGAGGAGACTGTTTCTGTCCACCGAAACACAGGCCCCTTCTTCATCAGCAAATAGTCTTCACTGTGCACATGTCCCAGCCGCCCCCTCCCCCCAACACACACACACACACACACACACACACACACAAGGTATGGCCATGTGGTCTATGCTCTGCAACAGAAATATGTCCCTCTGGAACATGTTTCTCAAACCTTAGACCCGGTTCCTCCACTCACCCCCCTCTCCCCCTGGAAGCCGGACATGGCAGGGACCCTGCTGAGCCAGGGACCTGGCACCGAGGCCCTAGAGCAGGGATTTCCCACCTTTTCATCTGGCACATGCCAACTAATGACTAAAGTTCTGCAGCACACCAAAAATATATTTTTGGCTGATTTGACAAAATCAAGAAAAAAAAAGGTAAAATCTTGATTCATTCACACCGGATGGCTATTGTTGTGTTGGCTGTTGCCAATGTTTTGTTTGACAGTCTAAGGAAAAAGAGGTCATGCTAGTGCGGAAACAGCAGTCCAGGGCAGTAACTAAACAGTCAGGTATTGCATGTTTTCATTACTCCTGTGGCACTCGGTTGAAAATGGCCCTAGAGCAGCGGTTGCCAACCTTTCGGCCCTCAAGGACCATCAGTGGTCTGCGGACCACCGGTTGGCGACCGCTGCTCTGAGCCATCACATTAAGAAGTCTGGCCCTCCTGAAGGTGATGTGCTGGAGAAACAGCGTGGAGACCACACTGATACGTAGCGATGCTGAAGGAACCCCCGCTGTCCTGGCCCCTGGTGTTTGCACATTTCCCGCAGACACCAGGCACATGGGGGAACAGCTTTCAGGATGACAGCCCTGTCATTTCTGACGGCAACTTCGTGGATACCTGCATCCAAATCCCTAGTGGAGCCTCTCCTGAACCCGACTCCCAGCAACCTTGAGAGGCTATAAATGACGGTTACTTTTTCAAGCCACGACATTTCGGAGTGATTTGTTACGCAGCAATGGAGAACCCCGACAGTCTGTTACAACAGATCAGCCCGGCCATAACATGCCACTGCTTTACCTTTGTATCAAAATTATCCGTACAAACAGTCTCACAAACCCAAGCCTCCGAGTCCATTCACACATCATTACTTTCAAACATTTTATAGGTGGAACAAAATAAACAGAGTGGTTGGGCAACTTGTGGTCAAAGTTGAACTGTGAATCAGAGACGGTGGTTTCTGGTTTCGAGTCCAGTTTTCCTTGTACTGGGGTGTAGATGCATACAGCAGGAGGGCAGAAAGGGAGCTTAGAGATCAGGAAAATGAGGCCTAAGTAGGAGCTCCTTGTGCAAAGCCCACAGTACCCATTGCCCAAGGGATCCACATAGTAGGTGCACATGTGAAGGGATGGCTATGGGTCCAACTGTGTGTGTAGAACGAGCTCAGAGGACCCGCCAGAAGTTAGGTTCTGATACAACACTGTCTCTGTTGAACAGAGAATTTGCATTTCTGCCCTGGCTCTGTGCCATCGACATTATGTATTGCAGTTGGGTATCTGGTTTCCTCTGGTATAAGTTAGGCAGCTGGACAATGACTCTCCCGGTCTCATGCAACCTCCAGGACGTGACTCCCACCCCGAAACAACCGCTTATAAAGCTACCACTGCATCCAGCGCCCGTTCCTTGCCGGAGTCACAGCACAGGCAGTAACCACAAAACAGCAATTTTCTCCTACCTCCTGCTAATGCCAGGTGTTAGATGATAAAACATTTATCACTGACTTTCCAAAGGCCACAAAACTCTGCTTTAAACTTACGTTAAATAATAATCTATCCGCCAGCTTCGCTTTGAACAGCCCCTTCCTGCTTGTGTGGCAACAGCAGTCTCAGGGCAGAAACTAACACCGAGGTGATGGGTGCAGCCTCCATCCACTGTGAGCACTCACAGTTCCAGAACATCTCTGTGCCGTCAGAGGGAGGCACGAGGCTGAATGACATTTCCTTTTCAAAAGGGGAGGAAGAAGAGCAGAGACCAAGTGACGAACAATGGCACTCTGAGTAAGTAAACCCATCCGTAAAGCACACCAAACGTTTTCTTAGAGCAAAAGGAGGAAGGGACTTCAGTGCCCAATGAGAGAGACCTGGGTAAACAGTCCGTCTGGAGAGGCCGAGAGAAAACTATGAGACGCCATGTCCTTTCATAGGTGCGAGGGTGTAGAAATGGCCAGAACACACAATTGAGTAAAATGGGTGGTTTATAAAACATACACTCAATGCAATCACGACTTTGAATTTAAAGTGTCACGTTATCTCTTTTCCACATTAGAAAAAGATCAAAAGGGTATATAATAAAATACTGACATTGGTTTTTACCAAATAAGAGAATAGATGCTTTTACTTGGGTATTTATCTGCAAATACCACTTTGCTTCAACAAATAGTGTTATTTTTATAATCTGAAAAAGTTAAGGAAATTCAAATCGCACCCTCAAATTATATCAAATATTGAAATGTTTCAAATGAAGATCACTGATTTTTTTATGTTCAATATGACTATGGAAAAGGAATGCTGAATATATACCTTTTTCAAATAGATTAGTATCCCTAAATTGAAATAATAAAACCAAATAAAGTCAGATTCCAATCTGCAACAGCCCTGAATACCACCCATGCCTCCTTCTCCCCAATCATTCCTCCTAACAAAAGTATTTCTTCCCAATAAACACTTAAAACGGAGACTGCATTTACTTAGTCAACTTTGGTTACCGCTAGCCTCAGACAAAATTTCGCCACCACAGCTGCTAAGCCTAAAATTGGCAAACATTTATTTTGTCCCTCCGCTAAGCCCGCGTGAGCCTCACAAAGAAAGCACAGTGAGGTGCTGAGGACTGGATGCGTGGCAACTTAAGATTTCAGTTTGCTCCCCAGAATCACAAACATCAGCTCCCTAGAGGTTTCCCTCTCACTTTAAGAAACGATCAAAAACCAAACCAATACAAGGCAAACACCCTTTAAAACCGCTTGCCCTTCAGAGGGAGGAGAAAAGAAGCCCCTTCTAGAACAATTCCATTGTTGGGTGACTCTGTCCTTAGATCGCATGTATAGCAGAACAACTGTAACCTATCCAGGCAAGCTGTTGTCCCTGCAGGGAGGGGAGAAGCCCCCCTGCGACAGCATCTCCCTGCAGGGGATGAGCTCCCCTTCTCCACGGGGGAAGCGACAAGTTTGGGGGGCATTGTTTCTTTGGGGCGCAGTTGCCTTAGCACCTACCTGTGCTCTCCTGGGCTGAGCCGCATGTCTGCCTTCAGCTGATGCAGTGACCTCACCGGAGGCTCAGGCAGGTAAAACAAGAAGCTTTTACTAGTCTGTGCAGCTCCTTCCGTGGAAATATTGCATGAGTCAGCTTTTATCTCTCAAAACCCGCCACACAAAGGCTTTACAAAAACCTGATTTGCAAGTTTCTGCTGCCTTTTCCCCCCTAGTGTGCAGACCACAGACTTCAGCATCACTCAGAGCCTCAAACGAAACATGACATCATTCAATTGAGAGACAGGACAATAGACACCACTGTGGGTGAGTTGGAAACGCACACTTCGCTGAGCAGGACCCTGTGCTGGCCATTGCTTTGTGGACATCCAATACAACCCACGCTGGCCTAGCACTGCTGCGGCTCTACCTTCCTGGCTCCGCTACCACTCTCATTAAAGTCCACAAAAGAAGCAAGATCTCTGGGTGTTTTCAAGTTCACTTCCCGAATTTTAAGTTTGTTTCAAAGTAAATGGACACATCTTTAACGTAAGTTTTACAGTGAAATTTGGGGGTGGGCAGGGGCAGGGCTGTGAATAACACACAGTTGAAAAAGCTTTGGATATTAGTTTCTGTTAACAAGACATTGAACTTGTCTTGTTACAAATGAAACTGGAATACACGGAAGCTTGACTTTTGCAAAATAGTATACAAAAATCTATCTAGAGACAAGTACCTAAAATGTAAGCTGATAGGCGTTTCTTAGAAAAACAGTTACATTTTGTGCTTTTATATTCATAAACAGTAAGAAGTAAATAGTAAGAAATTCATAAATAAAAACAGAATGACTAACTCCCAACTTTAGTAGGAGAGACCTTCAAATTATTTTGTGTTTTAATTTTCCTAAGCCCACCTGCCCACCTTAAAGTACTATATCTATTTTTATATATAGATTCCAAAGGTTCACACTTGAAAAAAAGTACTGACTTCTTTGGATTTTGGACTTCAGATGTCCAAAAAATGTTATTGAAAATGGATACTGGCACTCCAGGGAGCTAGAACTCAACATATGGGTTATACCCATGTACAGACACCTAAAACTCAACTAAGAATCAAAGTCCTGGACGTGGAGGTTCTATGTAGAGCCTTCATTTGTGGTTGTGGAAAGTAACATTAGCTGGTCATCTTTATTATAGCCACTTATTAGGTGATTGTAAACTAATTATGATGGAACAATTCGTTTTACTTCCCATTTCCTTCAAATAAGGCCAAATACATACAGAGCTATTTAAGGAAGCCATTTGGATGGCAATGTATCATCTAGTTCAGAAGACAACTTAACTTGTTGCAATGATTTTTCCACCAACAAACTGACCAGTTTGGTGGAAATCACCTCGTCACAGATGCTGAAACGGGAGTTTGAGAGGAAGGTTCTCCCTGGGCTGTGGGGACTCTTAAATCCCCGTTCTGAGGACCCAGGATGACATCCCCTCAGTGACACCCCCAGACCCATCTCCCACTTCTCCGTTTCTACTCAACTAAGTGTCGACTCAGATCTACCACGCTCCATCAGATCTTCCACACCCGCTCCAGCTACGGCCTTTCCATTGCTGAATGGCTGTTGATTACACTTGGAGTGAGTATCACATGGTCTCATATGGAATTCTTGCCTCATGGTCTCTCTCAGGCCTGGAATGTCAGCGTGGGAGCAGGGAGTCTTCCTATGGATTAGAGCTCCACATGGAAGATACAAAGATCTCAGTTCTTAGACAGAAATACACAGAGGCTGCTGGCTTCTTGGGTGTGCATATCCTTGGATCACACACAGTTCACTACTTTCATCTTCCCATAAAATATTATTGCACAGGACTTGGAGATATATATATATATATATATATATATCTGAGGTGATTTGATTAATAGATAGATATAGAGATAGAGATACAGAGATAGATATATCAAAAACACATTTTTAAAAAGCCATTTCTGAGAGATGCCGTGTACATTACAGGTGAACAAAAACAGCAAAGCTATGTGGCGTGTGGATGCTGGGCCATCGTGGACCACACTGCGTTAGTGTCTCGGCTCTGAGAGGCAGCTGTGAAGAGACGGCACAAACCATACGTGGCCCCCTGGGTCGGCCACTTGTTAGTTCGTCTGCAATCCTTGCTTTAGCAAAGTCATCAACTTTTGTCAGAGAAGACCATTCATATATCATTTGAAAATAACTGAAACCACCCTGTATTGCATCCACAATCATGGAGGGGGCCACGGTATTGTGAATATAGTTTTTAAATGAGAAGCTTTTTAGAGCAAGGAACACACACTTCACACACACACACACACACATGCTGTTTTGTTTTTTGGCCTTTCTATTTACCCCAGTACTACTTGCTGAATGAATAAACAACTGAACGTGCATAGGGCCCTGGGAGGGACAATACAGACACATAAGAGCAGGGAGAGGAAAAAGGGAAGAGAAAGTTCCATTTCTCGGCCAACACCGGAGGCTCTTCCACGCGGGCCTCGGTACTTGCTTGGGGCTTCTGTCCACCCCAGCCCTGCATGGTTTTCTTCCTAGTCCTTCCCACCTCACATCCCACACACGGGCCACGGTCACGCTGGAGTTTTAACACCTCTGGCCGCTGGACGTTCATGCTGGCAGCCACATGCATCCCAAACATGTGAAAGGCACACGCATGGCATCCTCACCGCCCGTGCTGCCCAGCGTATTTGACGATATGAACCGTAGGTGGAAAGACTGTTTTTGCTCAGAAAAATATATATTTTTTAAAAGGAGAGTGAGATTGGCCACAGGTAAGATGCACACTTACGCCTCATTAAGTGACAAAGATCCTCTCACTGGAAAGCAGCCCTTGTCAGCTCCCTCGCAGCGCCGGTTACACAATTAGGAAGCAGGAGTGGGGACCCAGCAGCCACAGGTCATGTCTGCAGCCAGCAGGACACAGTCCAGCCAGCGAGCGGAGCGCAGGCCAGCCTTGTGGCCTAATTGGAGGAGGACCAGACAGTCCTGCCATTGAAAAACATCCCTTCCCAGAAATCTGCCCTCGGGCCTGGAACGCTAGGATGAGAGACCAACTCTTCCTGGTTTCAGGTAAAGTCTCTCAGTTGAAACTAATGTCCTCTGGGAAAGGGATGGAGTTATCGTCCCAGTGTGTGAATTAGCCTGTGTATCCTTCTGAGCGACTTTCAGGTCTTTTAGTGAAGAGGCCTGGAGGGGTGGGCTGCAGGGACAGGGGAGATGGAGGGGCCAGCCTGCAGTTCCAGGGCCTTGCCCAGGTCTGACCTAATTGAGATCCTTTGCTGACTTTGCAGCCAGGCAACAGCTCCAAGAAGCTGTGCAATGAAGGATGAAAGAAGGGCCCAGAGAAAGAAAGAGGGGCGAAGGCATGCATTTGCTTTTCACTCCAGCCAAGATTTCACTTCTTATAATCAACATCGGATAAGGCGGATGCAAAAAATAATCTCACACGTTCAGATGCAAAGGCACTCAAGGTTATACGGGCTGCTTCAAAACACAAAACACAGCCCGTATATTATACGTGCGGCGTAACACTTTAAATGCTGGGGGAGGAGGGGACCTATTTATCTTGTGATTTAAGACATGGCCATTGTGACAATGTCCCAAGGCAAACGGTAAAACCAACTGTTTCCTGAAGCACAGGACACTGCCCAAACATTATTTTTTTTTAGTCTCTTAGCACTTTTTTCGTTGAAAGAAAAAGGCATATGATTACATTTTATAAGTGCATACCAGAGTCGATAATACATATTAAAGTCGATCGTATGCCAAGAGGTATCACACATCCCACTGATGTCTCGTAGGACACGCTGACCTTCATCCTGCAACTGAGATATAGTGCACTGCACTGCAGTGCTGCTTATTAAAAACCCATATACACTCTCCAGACACTCCTGCAAACGCAATGTCACCAGCTATGAATTCTGCCTTGCTATTGTTCCACAAAGCAAACTATATATTTTGTTAAACAAACAAAAAAGCTAATCCCCTCCCCCCTAAAGGACTATTTTCAAAGTGAAATAATTTGAATGGTGAGTTTGTCTTCACAAATTTAGAAAGTGTTTACTCTCAGCAAAAGGCACAGTCTAAGGCAGACAAAAGCACTCAAGTACAGGAGACACTAAATGAAAATACTACTTTTTTTGTGCATCCGGGAGTACTGAATCTAACAACGGAAACCGAACTATAAGTAATAAGTAGTTACCAGGACTGAAGTTATCCAGCTGAAAATATAAGGCCTCATGCCCGACTGTACTCAAATGACTGTACTGAGGCATGGCCGCAAGGATTTTGGAAAACAAACACACACAGCCCACTAATCACAACACTTCTCCACGGCCCACCCTTACCTCGCCACCAAAGCACGATTTACTTCATCATCTCTCCGTCCACCATGAGTTCCGGTGAGCTGGCCTGGAGGGGCACAAACTCTTGGTCCCTAGAATCCTGGGGTCCCCGGGCTTCCTCCGGGGGTGCACTGCTCTGCCTCGAGGACAGTCATGGGCTCTGTTTTCCCCTCTGTTCTTTCATTAGGATATTCTGGTCTTTATTGTCCAGAGACAATGAAATCAAGTCTCAGTTATTTCTGAGCGGAACAATTTTTAGATATCAAGCAAGCAGCGTGTTACAAATAGTCTCTTGCTTTCAATACGGGATCAGGCCCATCTTTAAGGACACCAGGGGAGGAGTCCCCGTGCTGAGCACAATGGGCTAATTATCCCTCTAAGAATCAATTCATAACGAAAGGCATGCAACACAATCTATACACTCTGAAACACCCTTTAAAAAAATAAATTTAAACTTGTGGAAGGGCTTGGATGCGCTGCTGAAATCCTGCAGTGGTATTTTCCAAAATAACAAGTAAAAGGAAAATCTATGATAGTTCCAAGTATGGCCATGGAGGTTCATAACCTTTATGTGAGCTTGCAAAGCCATTTCACTTTTTTTGACTGTTTTCTGTTTTTTTGTTTTGTTTTGTTTTGTTTGTTATCGATTGATTGATTTTGAGAGAGAGAGAGAGAGAGAGAGAGAGAGAGAGAGAGAGGAAGGCAGAGAGAGAGAAACATCGATTTGTTGTTCCACACATGTATGCATTCATTGGTTGATTTTTGTTAAATGCCCTGAGGATTGAACCCGCAACCTTGGTGTACTGGAACAACACTCCAACCACTAAGCAACCCGGCCAGGGCTGCCATTTCTCATTTGAGCAGAGGAGAAGGACAAGCCCTCCTGGCCAGCCTTTCCCCAAGG
>PVJC01018473.1:0-31308 GCA_004026665.1 Murina feae | reverse complement strand
CCCACCCCCACCCACCCCTCCCATCGCTTCCCCACCCCCACGCCAACCATCACCATGCCATCTCCCTCCGGCCCACCCCCACATCTCGCTTACCCTGCCACTGGCACTGCGCTGGCCTCCAGGGCTGCGGCCGCCATCTTGCCTGAGCTAATTTGCATACAGCCATTCTGATTGGCTAGTGGGCGTGGCTTACCCTGTCCCGGAGAAACGGTTAATTTTAATATTTTGCTTTTATTAGTTAAGATAATAAAGAGGGAATATGCAAATTGACCATCACTCCAGTCAATTTGCACCCACAGCTGAGGCTAAGGTCCCATAACGAGGCTTAAGGAGCAATCAGCAGGGAACTGAGGCTGCGCACCTACCCACCTCCTGCATGGGGCTTGACAGGGGACCTCAGGCTGCACCCTCTTCCCTGGTGCCAGGCTTGGGGACCTCAGGCCATGCCCCCCGCCCTAGCCCCAGGCCAGAGGACCTGAGTCTGTGCCCCCCCACCAGTGGGACTTGACGGGGGCCTCAAAGTGTGCCCTCCGCCCTGGTGCTGGGCCAGGGGACCTCAGGTCATGCCCCCCACTCCAGCACCAGGCCAGGGGACCTCAGGCTGTGCCCCCCCACCTGGCAGGGCTTGACAGGGTAGGACCGGCTGGGTCTGGATCTAGCCCAATGAAGGGGGGACATCCAAGTTTGGGTCTTGAGCGATTTTGAGGTGCACGTGGGTGGTTGAAGACTTGACTCTGGGATCCATGGTGCACCCCAGACTCTGACAGGAGGAAGATTTTCATATACGTTTTACTAATTTTTCTTTAATCTCTGACACTTCTATTATAGAGAAAGGGAAAATAGCAATATTAAAATATTTCCTCTAATTAATCCCCTTTTAATGTGCATGAATTTCATGCACTTGGCCACTAGTATAGTATGCTGCTGGAGAGCAATACCTTTCTCAGATTCAGCCAATTTTCTCAAATTGACTTGTGGTACTATTCAGGTATTTTCTTGGTTGCTTTTGGTTGTTTGGGTGCTTTTTGGTTCCCTTATCCTTAGAATCATCAAATGCCTTTGTTATTCCCCCCTGCTTCTTCTCTCCCACATCCCAATAACAAACAAGTCTATGGGTATTGGTAATTTGTCTCTACTTGCTTGTATTTTGAGATTTGCATTGTTCCTTGCTGCCCAGTTTTGTTGGATTTTTATTTTTGCTTTCTTGGTGCAGACAGTACCAAAAAAAGTTAATTTTATTCTTTAAAAAATTTTTAAAATTATTTTGATACTGTCTATTTAATGTGGTGATTGTGGATGGTCCAAAAAGTTATATTGCCAACATCATCTTCTTAGAATGCTGATCGATGTTTCTCTCTCATCGATGTTTCTACTCTCTATCCCTCTCCCTTCCTCTCTGTAAAAACCAATAAAATATATTTAAAAGTGTAATGTGGTAATTAGACCAGACAGCCAGGCAACCTTCTGGACAAAGCTGGGGCTGCAAGGGCTGACCCTCTTGCACAAATTTTGTGCATCGGGCCTCTAGTATATAATCTAATAAAAGAGTAATATTCAAATTAACCATCACTCTGAGACACCTAAGCCACACCCACTAGCCAAGCCATGCCCCACCAGCCAATCAGAGCAGCTGTATGAAAATTAACCCAGCCAAGATGGCGGCCAGTAGCCACAGAGCTAGAGCAAACAGGAGGCTTCTGTTGCACCAGCAATGGAGTTGAAACTGCCTGCCTAGGCTGGCCAGGCCTCTGCTCAAGGCAACAATGTTTCAATTATAGAAGCCACAGAGCTGAAGCAAACAGGAGGCTTTGTTGCCTGACTAGACCTCTGCTCAAGGCAACAAAGTTTCAATTATAGAAGATAAATAAACCCCAGAAACCTGATTCCAGCCAGCCTCACTGGAACATTGGGTCAATGGGAGCTGTGGGTAGCCTGAAAATGGCCCTCAGCCCCTCACCCAGGCTGGCCACACCCCCATGGGGTGAGGGTCCTCACTGGGGGGCTTGGAAGCCTGTAAACAGCCATCAGCCCCTCAGCCAGGCTGGCCAGGCACGCCAGCAGGTGGGCATCCCCAGAGGGGTTCCAGAATGTGAGAGGGTACAGGCTGGGCTGAGGGATCTCCCCTAGTGCACAGTTTTTTGTGCACCGGGCCCCTAGTATATATATGGAACCTGAGGCCCACGGAGATAAAGTTATGCCTAAGATCACACAGCTAGCAGCAGGAAATAAATACACATGAAAGCACCTTGATAAGTACCTGGCACAGATATACTCTTTAATGTGTGCTCTTTCTATCTTTCTTCCCTCTCCCCTCTCTTCTTCCCTTCTTTCTTTTCTCTGATTCTTCCGTATTTCCTCCAGAGCCTAGATTTAAACTGACTTGTGATTTCAAAGCTTCTGCAATCTCATTTAATATGCTATGTTACTATGCCAAAGTGTGAAGTCACTGGAATTTTTATAATTCAGCAAAACCATTGAAACAAAATTAGTTTCAGTAAAACCTACACTCCTCTTGCTCTAAGAACATTTTCCTCACTGTTTTAATACTTACATGCTTTTCAAATGGAATCAGGTAAACTGATGCCCTTATTTTAATGAATCTATTTATAGGCATTATATAATCCTTTAAAAGCCTTCTTTTCATCTTCACTACCACCCAGGGAACTACATTCGATAAGGAGTAAATGAAATCTAAACCTGAAAAACCCTGGTTTCACTTTCCAATTTAAAACCCACCAAATTTAAAGAGATTTTAAACTTGGTTAAAATCAAATGCCCTGCTTTTGAAAAATCATATAAAACCACTATTTTGATTAGAAAGCTATACAGTTCTGAGACACAAGTCTATAAAATCCCAGCTCCATTGGGTAGGGTGCTTGGCTCCTGATACTTGACAGAAACCAATTCATTCAAAAATTGAATGTGTCATGAAGGCCCCCAAGGAATTTGTACAGTACACTTGTCATGTAAAAACTCCAATTTACTAATTCTGCATAATCCTCTACGTAAGGCCAATTAGTAATTAGATCTTGGGAAGCAGAGTTTTGCTGAACGTATGAAATCACTGTACAAGTCCTAAGGGATGCATAGCTCTATTTCAAACCGGTGCCTTTATAAAATCCTGTTCCAGGATTTGGCTCTATAATGGATTTCCCAGGTTGGTGATACACCACACAGAAAATGCCATTTCCTTATTTATTTTCCTCCCTGAACTTCCTGCTCTCACTGTGCAGGCTTAGTTCACACTGTTTGAATTTACTTATGTGGTTTGCATAAAATTATCCTTCACTCATCTACACGTAGTAGATAATGATTATTTGCCCATAAATCTAACAGGTACTGAGTTTTATTTACCCTCCTGCTCTGTGGGCACTCTCGGAACAAATGGGCAGTTGTTCTTGAGGACTTTTCCACTTTTATGAGGTTTGGAACTGTTTTTCCTTGTTGCTTTGTATGCTTTTTAGCAGCTTGAGGCTCCTTCTTTCATGGTGTTTCCTCTGGAGCTGGTGTGAACAGAGGCTCTTGGAAACGGTAGAGTGTTAATGTCCTGGAGTGTGTCTTGCTCCATGTAAAAGATTGATTCTTGAGGCTGCTGGGAGCTGCAGCAGAAGGAGGCCTTTCACAACACACACAGATGAACGGCATGAACGGTCACACATCCACGCTCACCGGTTCGGCTCTCTGATTTCACATGTGCAGAAACAGGCCAGGAAACCTGACCCATGTTGATTGGAATGTTGCTTTGCATGCATTTCCAGAATATTTGAAGCCTCACATATGTTTCTCATTAACACTCATGTTTGATTATTCTATGTAATTAAAAAAAATTAAATCTGTATCAAAAATTGTCACTTTGCTTTAAAGAAGCGCAATTAGCTTTCTTTGGGGGACCAAACAGAAAAAGAAAAAAGAATGGGAATAAATAGTTCTGCTTCTCCACATATATTTCCATAAATGAGAATGGCATTAAGACATAATACTACATTCGAGGTTCAAGGGATTTTAAACAGCTTTTAACCAAAGAAAGCACAAAGTAGCATTACTTAAACAAAGAAACTCATTGAAAACAGAGCCCATTAATAAAATGTGGTTTAAAATCATGTCTGTTTTAAATATATGCTCAGAATGAAAAGATACAGGGCCAGAGACTAAAAGTTAAGTAAGTCGATACCTGAATATAATTGTAAATTTGGAAGCACATTGTTTCGACCCACAAAGGGATGATTTGGTGACCTATGACACCCTCCTTAGGCCTAAATAACTTCATAAATTTCTGAAAACACAGTTATTTGAATGTATTCATAAATTTACATAACCACCTATGGGCTGTCCTCAAACTTAGTTTGAGAATGCTATGGTTCCTTTAAGACAAAAGGGGGGAGGGGGACTACCTATCATCTATCTATCTATCTATCTATCTATCTATCTATCTATCTATCTGAATCTAAGTGGCTAAATCAACTGTTTCAAGACTCAGATATGAGGCTCACCTTGGCTCCTGACTCTTTATTGATTGTTTCAGGTTACCCTTTCATCCTACACATTTTGGATAGTATTTTGTATATTAAGCATATTTTTTTATTTTCCACATTTGATATTTTGGGGGCCTTGAGGACTCAGAGAGGGACTGCCTCTCCCAGGGTTACCTAGTTCCTAGAGGTAGCATACTTGCCTATGAGCATACTTGCCTTTGACATGCAACCCAAACAAAGCCCATACCTTCAATCACTTTCTTGATCAAATTCTCCTACATTAAGCCAATAGTCTTTCTGCTCTAAGTCACCCAGGGCCAGGGACCAGACAACCAGGGACCACACTGATAGCCCAGAGCCCACCAAAATTACTCAGACTATCTGATACTGAGCTAAGTGTACTTACCCTCACTCATTCCTCTATTTTCCCTTTTCTCCTTTACCTCCTGGTTTATTTCCCCCATGGGACCCTGCAAGCCAGGGAGTACTCCTCTTCTAGGGCATTGTAGGTAATAAACTGTCTTTTAAATGGCAGTCATCTCCTGATCTGCTGGCCTCACCACACCTGATTAGAACAAATCCTGGTACATTTTAATGCACTGTGGCACCCATCCCTATTGTAGGCTCCTAGCCTCTCTCGAGTTTTTTCTGCTTCCTAATTCCTAAAGAGCTTCCTCACTCTGGGCCATGGCTATCATTGCTAGACATTCCTTTTTAGTGAGGTATCTCCTGGTAAAACTCCTGTCCCAGAGGTGGCTCTTGAGGTAAAGGTGCTCCATCCTACTAGGTATAACCCAATCTCCAATGTTCCTCAGGATGGAGGTGACTCCCACTGTGATGTACTTCTCCTGCTGGCACCTAGGCTCTGCTATCATCTCAACCCCACAACTTGTCTCTTACCTCCCTAATCGTGCTTCAGATACCAGTTCTCCTGTGAAATATGAGCGCCTTCTGCCCAAACTTGCAGACTACTTTCTGCTCTTTTTTATACTACATTTAAATTCTCTACCATTTCCACCCAACCATCTCCTTACCATCTAGCCAGCCAAAGTCATACCAATCCTTCAATCTTCTGAAATCTCTAATAATACCCCTTCTTTACATTTCATTATAATTAGTTGAACATTTTATCACTTGTTGTCTTTTCCTCTCTGTTTCATGTGCATTTTTCTTATTCAGTTAGATCACTAGATTTAAGAACACTTGGTACTACAAGAAACGCCTGGAATTTGGAGTCAGAGAAATTGAGCACATTCTATTACCTTGTAGGTAATAGAATTTGCTTATAACAACAGAAATGTATTTTCACCATTCTTAAGGTCCAGACCAGGGTCAGACACTCCTCCTGGTTTGTAAACAGCCACTTTTTCATTGCACTTTCACATGGCCTGTCCAAGGCATGTGCATGTGGAAAGAGAGCTCTCTGGTGCCCATCCTTGCAAGGACACAATCTCATCAGAATACAAATTGGATTGCTAGATGTTAGCATGCCATCAGGGGACTTTTCCAATCTCTCTCGTTATCTTGTCAGTCTACCCAGCACAACTTCTCTCTCTCTTTTTTAAATATATTTTTATTGACTTTAGAGAGGAAGAGAGAGGGAGAGAGAGAGAGAGAGAGAAACATCAATAATGGGAGAAATCATTGACTGCATATCCCACACTAGCGATCGAGCCCACAACTTGGGCATGTGCCCTTGACCAAAATTAGACCTGGGATCTTTAGTCCAAAGGCCTATCCACTGAGCCAATCTAGCCCGGACCACAACTTCTCTTTTCAAGTCATATAAGACTGCTTCAAAAACACCAAATTACTGTGTATTCGCATTATTCTGTAACTTAGCTCACACTGTCTGTTTTCTCTGGATTTTTCTTCTCTTGCTTATCTTCCTTTTAAAGTTTGACTTATCTTTCAGTGCCACCTCTCCTGGGAAAACAGTTATTGATTTTCAAAACAGAATAAATTTCTTCTTTTTCTAAGCTCCCCCAGCACTTTAGTTTAGATTGCAGACTGTATTATGCAATAGCTTGCTGTACCCTTATATTTATCACCCAGTAGATTATGAATTCGTTGAGATACAGAATTGTGTCTTTCTCACATTTGTTTCTTCCTTCTCAGCCCATTTCAGTTCCTATAAACCTAAAGCAGTTTGTCTTACACTCAATGGAGGGTTATTGTATAAAGTAAAGTCAGTAAATCAAGTAAACTAGCATATATTGAACACTAAAATAAAGGTACATATTTAGAATAAACATTTCTTTCTGAACTATAGGACTGCATCAACTTTGGGTGTGTCTTTTAAAAATGTTAATGGCTTAGCAAAGTGGACAATACAGGATGGGTTGATATCATAAAAGAAGCCATAGGCATGAGTCTACAGGAACCAAACAGGGTTACTGAGGACAGGACATTGTGGGCATCACTCACTCATAGGGTTGCCAGGAGTTGGAGCCAAATCAATGGCATGTCACACACACAAAATGAATTGCATATAGTATTACTATAAATATAGGATTATGCTGATCATTCAAATCAGAGTCTGGATGAAAGCAGAAAAAAATCAGGGATTAAATGGATGGTTGATTGGTTGACCAAAGGAGTTCCTAACCTTTGACATTAAATGTTAGCATATACAGAAGTTTATGAGCAAAATACATGCTGGCCATGGTGCTGAAGATTTAAATTTTATGTGATGATGTCATGGCGATATGGTCTTATATACCATCATAAAAACCAAATCAGGGAGAAACCAAGATGGCGGCATAGGTAAACACCTGGAATTGCTGCCTCGCACAACCATTTCAAAACCACAATGAAAAGAAAAAACGGACACCACCCAGACCCACAGGAAGGCTGGTTGAGTAGAAATTCTACAACTAGAAAGAGACTGAGACTCAGAGGAGATGTGGAAGTAAAGTGCAGAGGTACGGAGGCGCGTGGAAAGAGCTCGCGGAAAGGGCTGGCAACTGGAGACGCGGTTGTCTTTTTCAATCCGGAGCGAGTCACAAGCCCCCAACGGCTCTGAACGCCAGTTCCAGGGGAGTTTCTGGGGACCCAGACTCATTTAGGGAGAAGCTTGATTGTCTGGCACTGGGAAGAACTAAAGAGCAGCTTTCTCTCGGCAGTGCCGAGGGACACCAAGACCCGGCGCCTCTTAGGGCAGGGCTGGGAATCAGCAATAGCTGTTTGCTCTGACCTGTTGATTCCCCGAGACCCTGCTCCACCCAAGCTGTGCGCAGAGGCCTTTGCATATAAATGGCTGGGTAGCCTCAGGCAGAAGCTAAAATAGTATCTCCTTAGAGATCCAAGAGCCAGTGTACCCAGTGGTCAGAGCAGGACCATCCAGATTACAACTCCACAGATCCAAAAGGGACACACTCAGGGAGTAGACTCAGTGAGCACCAAAGTGCCACAGAAGCAAGTCTTGCCCCATAAGGGTGTCTCTAGCACAGAAGTTCTCCCACCATAGACACAGCTGATTCTCACAGCTAAGTGGCCTGCAGGTCAATTCCGCCCTGTGATACCAACAACAATCAAGGCTTAGCTACAATAAGACTGTGCACAAAGCCTACAAAGCGGCGCACCAAGAGTGTCCACCTCAGGTAATTGGGGAGGCTGAGCCACTCAGCCCTATAGGACACCTAACACAGAAAGCCACTCTATCAATGCAGGGAAGCAGCCAAAATGCGGAGACAAAGAAACAGGTCACAAATGACAGAAATGGAGGAAAGCAAATGACCACGGTTATAAGGTTTTTCAAGAATTTTCTAGAGACCGTCGATAAATTTAGTGAAACCCTTGAGGATATGAAAAAGGACAAGCTAGAAATTAAGCATACACTGACTGAAATAAAGAATAGTATACAGAGATCCAACAGCAGACTAGAGGATCATAAGAATCAAGTCAAAGATTTGAAATACAAAGAAGCAAAAAACACCCAACCAGAAAAGCAAAAAGAAAAAAAAATCCAAAAATATGAAGATAGTGTAAGGAGCCTCTAGGACAACTTCAAGCATACCAACATCAGAATTATAGGAGTGCCAGAAGAAGAGAAAGAGCAAGATATTGAAAACCTATTTGAAGAAATAATGACAGAAAACTTCCCCTCCCTGGTGAAAGAAATAGACTTTCAAGTCCAGGAAGCACAGAGAATCCCAAACAAAAGGAATCCACGGAGGACCACACCAAGACACATAATTAAAATGCCAAGAGTAAAAGACAAAGAGAGAATCTTAAAAACAGCAAGAGAAAAGCTGTCAGTTACCTACAAGGGGACACCCATACGACTGTCAGCTGATTTCTCAACAGAAACCATGCAGGCCAGAAGGGAGTGGCAAGAAATATTCAAAGTGATGAATAGCAAGAACCTACAGCCAAAATTACTTTACCCAGCAAAGCTATCATTCAGAATTGAAGGTCAGATAAAGAGCTTCACAGACAAGAAAAAGCTAAAAGAGTTCATCACCACCAAACCAGTATTATATGAAATGCTGAAAGGTATCCTTTGAGAAGAGGAAGAAGAAGAAAAAGTAAAGATAAAAATTATGAACAACAAATACATATCTATCAACAAGTGAATCTAAAAATCAAGTGAATTAAAAAATCCGATGAACAGAATAAACTGGTGAATAGAATCGAATCAGGGGCATAGAAAGGGAGTGGACTGACAATTCTCAGGGGGCAAGGGGTATCGGGGGTGCAGGAAGAGACTGGACAAAAATCATACACCTATGGATGAGGACAGTGGGGGTGGGGTAATGCAGAGGGTGGGGTGGGAACTGGGAGGAGGGGAGCTATGGGGGGGAAAAAAGAGGAACCACAGTAATAATATGAACAATAAAGATTAAAAAAAAACCCAAATCAGTGCAAGTTTAGCACAACTTTATTTCATAGATTATATGTTAACATGTACCTCTCTATATCTATAATGCTACTAATGCCCATTATACTTACCAGTCCTAACTAGTGCTTCTCAACACAGAGTAGACTGAAGTACATCATTCATGAATCATTTAATTTTTTTCTAGGGACTTAAAGTGTAAGTGTAGTATCTGTCATTGTCTTATCACAACTTCTTGTGGGAGTAAATCACTCCTTGTGATTTCATAAAATTAAGGCACTGCCAACCAAGTCAAGATACAAGTACCAATAAGCATTTGTGAGAGGCACAGATGCTCACTGTAACTTAGCTCACACATTCTGTTTTCTCTGGATTTTTCCTCTCTTGCTGATCTGCCTTTCAAAGTTTGTCACCTCTCCTGGGAAAATAGTTGATTTACTGTGTAGACATTCATTCTCAAGTTTACATACTGGATAAATTTTTGCTTCCAAGCATACTGTTAATACTTATAACAAGAAGTTAGAAAAGATAGAGTAGGGAAGTTCTGAAGTAAGCATATTTGATATTAATCTTGAGAAAGATTGGGTATACAATATTTTCTTCCTATTATGTTAGCTTTACTTGTATATGAATATTTTCATGTGTATGTGTACCTTAGGCTTAAATGAGACCTCAATGTGTAAGTAGTGAAATGTCACTATGAATATTTCTTTCAATTCTGTTTAGGTGAAGGTCACTTGATAAGAGTATTTAAATATAAAGGAGAAGAAATAAAATAAAAAATCTTTCAAACACTGTTGCTAAAACATTTTTAAAGACACTATCCATTTTGTAAATTTTTAAATCATACTTCAGTCTTACTTATCTCACACAATTGTTGAAGCAGTGAATTGGTATAATGAATGCATAGGTGCTCCTTGACTTACGATGGGGTTATGTCCCAATAAACCCAATCATAAGTTGAAAATATCAGAAGTAAAAAATTCAATCAATACATGCAAAATACTGACTGTCATAGCTTAGCCTACCTTAAACATGCTCAGTATACAAAACCACTGGGAACACAGTCCACTGTGGAGTATTGGTTGTTCACTCTGGCGTACCTCCCTGGGAGCTGCAGCTCACCCCTTTGCCCAGATTTCCCAGGTAGCCTGGGAAAAGAACAGAATTCAAAATGTGAAGTATGGTTTCTACTGAATGCATATCACTTCTGCACCATCTTAAGTTGAACCATCCTAAGTTGGGAACTGTCTATCAACACATTTTGTAAACAGACACTTTCTATGCAAATGCAAGACTTTGTTATTACTATTTCATGTGGGGTCTTGATTCTAAGGCTTTTCACCTTTCATCCTACTCATATCTGTGCATAGGGCACCAGTTGGGCCAAGATTGCCTCGGAGTCTTAAATACTTGGCTACAACCTGAAATAGTGTTGTCTGTTCCATACCCTGCCTTGTTTCAAAGATGCCTAGTCTGGGAAGCTTCATGGAAAGTGCATAGAAGATGATGGTCTGAACCACCATTACTAACCTCCCAGCTGTCCCACATACATGCCAGGTAGGCTCCCACCTGAGCGACTTTGCACTGACGGCTCCTTGGCCAAGAAGTCTCTTCACCTAGACATCTGCAAGGTCACACCTTCCTTCTTTCAAGTCTTTGTTTCAAACACACCTTTTCAAAGAGGACTGTCTTGATCATCCCATTTATATTTTGTCTATCGTGTAAGTTCTAGGAGGGCAGAGAACTTTATTTTGTCACTGATCTAGCCTCAGTACCAAATCGGTACATAGGTGCACCCTAAATATCATTTGAATAAATAAACTGAGAAGTGATTATTATATCTTTCTTCCAAATAATGTGACAGAAGCCTTCATTTTAGTAACATCTCTAAGGCAAAGGTTATGTTCACTATCAAACTTTTCATCCTTCCATCTGTTTTCCATATTGCAGATAGAACAATCTTTTCAAAGTGCAAACCTGGTGACCTCAGCCTTCTTGACCTCTGCTTCAGAAGCCCTAAATGGCTTTTTATGTTTTGAGAATTAAGACAGAATTCTTTGACACAATCTATAAAACTTAGCACAGATTGCTTCTTGCCTAAACCAGAGGGGCTTTGCACAAGCTGTTCTCTTTGCTTGGAACGCTCTTCCATCCTTTCATTGCTTAATAAGCTTTAGGGTCAAAGCAACATCCTAAGATTGGGAGAGAGCCTGGAAACCGAACCCTGCAAGTGGCTTGAGGAGCCACTTTGAAAGGAAGAGTGACCAGGCAACATTTCTAAGTGTTAGATATGCAGGATGAATAAATTCTGGAGAACTAATGTATAGCAGGGTGACTTTAGTTAATAACAGTGTATTGTATACTTGAAATTTGTGAAGCGACTAGATCTTCACACCCCCTCCAAAAAAGGAAACTGTAAGATGATTACTACGTCAATGAGTAAACATTTCACAATGTATACAAATATCAAAACATCACGTTGTATACCTTGAAAATATGTAATTTTTATTGGTCACTTATACCTCAACCGAGCTTGGGATAGAAGAAGAAGTTATCACCTATTTACACTGCTGCTTCTAATAGCCTTTGATCTTAGTCCTAACAACTATTAAGTCGATGAGTTATGTTAAAGAAAAAACAACACAACAGAAACACTGCCAAAATTTTACTTTAATAGAGAGCAGCTTTCTTCCCTTCTAATTATGCTTTAGTTAACTCCTGCTTATTCCTCAATCTCGTTCAGCTCAAGGGTGACTTTCTCAGGAAAGTGTTCCCTGAGCAGAGCCTATCCACCTTTGAGGGGCTCTCATGGCATGTGTGCCTCTCCTTGGCACTCATCACAGAGACGCATGCTTTCCCAAGTATGTTAGCTTGATAATTCCCCCAACTGGACTGTAAGCTTCGTGTTGGTAAGGGACTGAGATTAGTTTTGTTCACTATTTGTCCCCTTGTGCCTAGTACAGTGTCTATCGTGGTAGGTGTTCTCTGTATCTATGAGCCTGTTTCTATTTTGTTTATTCATACTGGTATTTAGATTCCACATGTAAGTGAAATCATATGGTATTTGTCATTCTCTGTCTGACTTATTTCACTTAGCATAATACCCTGTAGGTCCATCCATGCTGTTGCAAATGGTTAAAATTTCATTCTTTCTTATGGCTGAATAATACTCCATTGTATATATGTACCACACTTTTTTAGACAGAGAACAGACTGATGACTACCAGAAGGGTGAGGGGGTGAGGGGTTGAGGGGTTGGATAAATAAGGTAAAGGGATTAAGAACTACAAATTTGGCCCTAACAGGTTTGGCTCAGTGGATAGAGCGTCAGCCTGTGGACTGAAGGGTCCCAGGTTCGATTCCGGTCAAGGGCATGTACCATGGTTGCGGGCACATCCCCAGTAGGGGGTGTGCAGAAGGAAGCTGATTAATGTTTCTCTCTCATCGGTGTTTCTAACTCTCTATCCCTCTCCCTTCCTCTCTGTAGAAAATCAATAAAATATTTTTTTAAAAAAGAACTACAACTTGGAAGTTACAAAACAGTCATTGGATGTAAAGTACAGCATAAGGAATATGGCCAATAATATTGTAATGAATATGTATGGTGGCAGATGGGTATTTGAAATATTGGGGGGGATACCACTTTGTAGGGTATGATTGTCTAACCACTAAGTTGCACACCTGAAACAAATACAAAATAATATTCAATGTCAACTGTAGTTGAAAAATAAAAATTAGGGAAAAAAGACTATCGTTAAAGGGATAAATAGTCTTTAGGCTTCAGCTTTCATTCTATATTAGATCTAGTCCACCGCTAATGTTCCATGGTTCCCCCAAACTGTTTGTGTTTGAAATTTTGTGTATTCCCCCCTCCCAACTGCCATTAGATGATAATAAAGTCTATAAAGTCAGAGCTGATCTGCATACCTTCTGTTCTGTTTGTCCTCCTCTTGTTCTCCTCATGTGGCTGGCTCTTCAGATTTGGAATTTTATTTTAATTACCATTTTTAATATTAATTTATTTTATATTATTCTGTTATCACTTAGGCTAATGCTGATTTTAAATGTGATGCTGGAGTTGCCTAAGAACCATCAATTTTCAGTTTTTAAAAGATGTGTATATCCTAAATTTTGGTAAAATTTGGTAAAAGTGCTCTGAGTGTATGCAGAACTTTCCTACAATTCCAGAACTGACTATGACTCTCAGGTTTCAATAAAAACTTTCAGAATCTAGAGGAAAAAAGTGCAGGAGATGAGGACGGGAACAGGAAATGAAGGACGGAAAAAGAAAAGGCGAGGTGAGGACTGAGTGGATATGTGAGCTGAAGCCAGGAATTTCTTCATGCCAGGTTTGTAATCCTTATTCTAGAAAATACGTGGAAATATAAAAAAAATTACTGTTTTTTCATATTTGGCTTATGACATTTGGCTTCAAGATTTATTTTAGTTTTGAGAGGGAAAAATTCTCTGTGTAACACTCATTCTACTGACCTACTCAGTAAATCCAAGAGCTGTTTTTCTACCAGAGGTGATGGATTTGCTGTGATTCCGCCATGATCTGTTCCTCAGTCCCACTACGGGCAGGTCTCACAGATTTGTAAAATAGATGAGTCAATTAGTATCCAGCCTGCAGTTCAGAAGTGAAACCAAAGTTAGCCAACTTCCTCTGGCTTCAAGTGCAAATCTGTCTACTTATTCTCTAGATGCCCTGGGTGTGTGCACACAAATGTAAATAAAGAGATACACTATTTTAAATTGCTTCCCCAACCCTGTCCATGTTTGCAACTGCTCAAAACAAACATCCTGGCCAAAGAGCTATGACAACCAGCCTAGGAAACTGACCCAGGGGAGTCAGGTAGTTTATCACATTAGCTGTCACTAGATATTAACTCATCCAAAGTAACCCTTTATACGTGGAACAATAGGAGACTCTACGGAGATCCCAGAGACCTTGACAGATGGACTAAAAGTAAAGGAGGGACAACTTTTCAGTCTCACCTCATTGTTGTCTGGCTTTCATCAGAGAGAGCAGTTGGAGAGAGGTCCATTGAGTCTGCGCAGGGAAGAATCTCTCAGTAAAGCTTCAGAGGCTATACTGGCCCAGTGTTGGCATTTCATGATGTGTCCACATGATGTGCACAGTTTAATTGCTGATATAACCTGTAACTAGGATTTGCACAAAATCATTCTTTTGGACATGGCGGAACTGAAAAAATAAAAACGCACTGCAACAAATATACCCTACCCGTATTATCAATCAAAAGACAACTTTAGTTAAAGCAAAACATACCTATTCTAATAAGTAACTTTGTGCGCAAAAGGAAGATTCTACAAGACATAAATCACAGCAACTTCTTTCTGCAGTAAGCACTTCCCCCCTCCAGAATGATCATTTTGTAATTGGAAAAGCCCTGGAGTTTAAAGCCTGCCTCTTACAAATGTCACTTCCAAGCTTCAGTGCTAATCCAGAGGAAATATTATCCTAGTGGTCTCCGAGGCCCAATGTCTAGGTGTTGGATACATGATAAACTTACATGGAGCTTTCTTGGTGAGATATAGTCCTCCAGAGGATTGAATTTTTCAAGGCTTAGTACAACCCAACTCTTTAAATAAGATTTAAGCTTCCCTTGTCAGGTTCTTTTAAGAGCTTTTTAAATTTTTTTTATTTGCTGCTTTGACCAGGTTCTAATCCCTAATCTCCAGTGACAACCTTTAGCCATCTCCACCATTTCATGTCTGCTTTCCCAGGGCCTGGTGCAGCTTGCTTAATTGATGATAGACGTATATTTTTCATCTTTACAGAAGCATCCCATCGAAATCATTTGAGATGGAAATTTTGCAACAATAAGACTTTCTTGCTGCTTTATTGATAATAAAGCAGATTTTTTTCTTACTATTTTTTCCCCATTTTATAGGAGGGTATAAAGGGGATAAATGGTAATGGGAAAAATAAAATAAAAAAAGAAGTATAATTTCATTTTCTTTTATTAATAATTATCTAATGTCATTTGGTTAGGGAAAATGTGCAAAGATTAATTTGCCTAGTGCTCTGTGCACTTACACCAACTTGAAGTCATACTGAAATATTAAAGTATGTGAAATCAAGCACTGTTGTATTTTAAAGGAGAACATTTGAAATGAACTTGAATGTTTTATAATTTCTTCAATTAATATAAATGAAGGAAATGAGAAAAGTATACACACACACATCCCAAACAGATGTTTTAGACAGGGACATTACTCCCCTTATTAAAGATGTGAATGCATTTTTTTAAAAAAAACTCTAAATACTTGGGAAGTCAAACCCCCTAATGAGAGCCACGCAGCCCAGTTGAGTTCCTCCCCTCCTCAGTAAGACAGGAAAAGTCCTTCAAGGGTCACTCCAGCCTTTCCGTCTGTTAAATTGAATGACTTAACCTGAAAATTATGGGTTTAAATATTTCTTCAGCTGCAAAGGGTCATTTATCTCAAGGCCCATTTTCATTTAATAATGACTGTTATGTTGAGACCTGACTGCTGACCTTGAATCTGATTGGTTCAGACACCAAATGGACAGGCTTTCTGTTCTCCATGAGGCACTATGAGTGGGTGAAAACAGTCATCTCAACTTCCTCTTGTACCATATATTCCAAGCACATGGATGGTAAAGGGCTTTGTTAGTGACTTCCCAGTTAAAATCAGGGCTAACTTTGATTAGGTGCCTATTTCTTAAACAACGTGTGAGAAAGAAAGAGGCAAATGTCAGGTTCGACTAGCATAGGGTGAAGTAAGCCTGGTAGTCTGTATTAAGAGTCATATAGTGAAGCCTGTTTGCACAAGTTTGCATACTAAAATCTCATTCTAAGCTTTAAGTCTATTTAAATGTCAATTTTAGCATAAATACACATTAAAGTTTTCAGGCAAGAATGATCTTTTTTGTATTCTCACCATTAATTTTCAGTAAAACCTGTATATCAGAACACACATTGATAATTTTATCCGAAAGTTACTAGTAATTATGCTGATTTTGACCTATTCCCTCTCTCTCTTTCTCTCTTTCTTCTTTCCGGTTTTTCTTTTTTTAAATAAAGCAACACAAATTTACTATCTTGAAAAAGTGAAAAAAACATATATAAGATAGTCTTTTTATTTATTTTGATTTTTTTACTCAATTTTATTTTTATTTATTTTATTTTCTCCCTGAGTTGAGAGCTGGAAAATCCTGATTCAGCTGTTGACATACTACTTTTATTCCAGCATTGTTTCAGCCACCAAATTATATATATATATATATATATATATATATATATATATATATGTATATATATATATATCCTAGATAATAAAAGGGTAATATGCAAATTGACCCTAGATGCTCAATGCAGGAGCTGCCCCCTAGTGGTCAGCGTGCTTCCACAGGGGAAGCTCTGCTCAGACACAAGCTAGGCTGCCAGCTGCCAGTACAGCGATGGCGGCGGGAGCCTCTCCCGCCTCCTCAGCAGCGCTAAGGATGTCCGACTGCAGCTTAGGCCTGCTCCCCGCTGGCAAGTGGACATTCCCCAAGGGCTCCCGGGCTGCCAGAGGGATGTCTGACTGCCAGCTTAGGCCCGATTCCTTGGGGAACGGGCCTAAGCCAGCAGGTGGACATCCTCTGAGGGGTCCCAGACTGTGAGAGGGCACAGGCAGGCTGAGGGCCCCCCTAGAGTGCACAAACTTTTGTGCACCAGGCCTCTAGCATATATACACACACACACACACTAGTATTCAGATTCTAATTCAAATTTGAGCTAGAATCTGAATATAATTGCTGTATGATGTTGCATTCACTCTAATCTTTCTAAGCCTCACTTTCTGCACTTGTAAAATGAATATATCACTGACCTCCTAGGGTTGGTATAAAAATTAAGTAGGCATTACTTAATTTACTATTTAAAGGACTTAGCTATTACCATTAGAAGTATCAGCAAGTTAATGCTATTCTCAGCAGGAAAATAACATTTAATTTTTTATCAAGAGTCTAACACACTGCCTTGTAGAAGAGAGTATTGCACAACTATTTGTTGAACTGAAAAGCGGGCACACCATGATCACTTAAAAAAGAGTTCTTTGGGGGAAAAACATCTTGAATAATGTAAGTTGTAGATAAATAGTGGCTTACCTAGGAATCTTCTTGCCCTCAGTTCACGATATTATGAAATTTTAATTTGATAGATATTTTATATTTAATGGATTTTTCTAAATATTTAGCTTACCACACTACTGAATACGCATATTTTTATAGGGCTTTTGTAATTCCTTTATCATTCTTATTTCTGAGTGTCTATCCATGCTAATTTATTTTTTAACAGTTTACTCCTCACCAAAGGATCCCTTGTGAGAAGACAAACCAACTGGGATAAACTTAGAGTGTCCACCTTCTTTTGCTATAGTCACATTTCTTTCCTCTACCTTCACTGTTTTCCTTTCCTGCCTTGAAAAGGGATGCCCGTGGTAGACTTGAGATCTACTGCATAACCTCATTTACTTAGTATGAATATAGTCAAGAGTGGTATGAGGTGGTAGCAAATGGAGCATTTCAGCTGTGAGAGAAAAATTATTCACATAAGGAAACAAATGCAATGAGCCAGAAACTGGTGCAAGCTACACCAGAGTAAGACGTAGTCACAAAATCTAAACTGACTCATAGAGATAAACAAAAGCTCACAAAGGCATTTTGTATAAACCAATCGGTCTTTCATCCCCACTCAGAAATTATAGAAATCTCAGACCATTTAATAATCTATCTCTAAACAAGTAATTAACGTCCATTTTACAATGAAAGAAAATTAGTTCTGTAAAAACTGAGAAACTTGCCAACATCAATTGCCAAATAATGAATACTGAGTAGCTAGAGTCAGCGATTGCCAGTTTCTCTCCTCAGAGCTAACACCCTGACCTTCTCAGCAGATGAGAGGTTATCAAAACATCACTAAAATGTTGGGGTTAAGAACCTGCCTCCTGTTAGGTGTATTGATGAATAAAAATAACAAAGAAGATCCCTTAGTTTTCTTCTGCTGCTGCTTAGTTTTCCCTACAGCAACAGAAATTTCTGAACAATAGATGAATGAGCCGTAAAAGCACATTTCATTTAAATTTCTTTTCCTTTCAACTCTTAAATGCATCAAGTACAAATAAGTATGTGGTGAAATTGCATAAAAGACAGTATCACATTGAATATAATCCAATAAGACATCAGAGAGACACAAAGTATTTTCAAGACTTATAACTAATCAACTTTTTCTAAAAATTACAATGCTAATAGATAGCATTTATTAAATATGTACTGTGCTGTTTTACATGAAATACATTTAGTTTTCATAACAGTCAAGAGGTGTATACTATTATCATCATATTACAGAAGAAGGAAGGTCAGAGAGACTGAGAATTTGTCAAAGTTGCCCAGTGTGTGAGTGGTAGAAATGAGTTTCTCAGTCAAATCTTTTATATTCCAGCTAAGAACCTTCCTTCTTGACACCATGAAATATTCAAAAACCTGAAGTTTCCTGTTCTGTTTGATATCATCTACATTATCCTCATCCTTATGAGAATTTACTGAGTAAAAATGAGGCAAGATGGTATTTATGTTAGATAAGACTCCATGCTGCTAGCACAGAAAACCAAACTCAAGCTGGCATTAGCGATAACAGATCTGGATAATGTGTCCACTCTCAAATGAACTCTGGAGCTGGAGGAACACCATGTATGGGTTGGCTCAAGACTGAATGAAGCACTCATCAATCAACCACACACTTTGGCAAGAAAAAAATGGATAGCTCAGATTGCAATCTGGGCAATTCTTGAAGGCATGGATGGAAACAATCTCCACCTACCCTTAATTAAATGGTTGTCCCTTGAGGTGGGTAGAGGGGAAATGGGAAAAGAGAAGCATAGGTAAATAAGTCAAGTCAAGCAAATGGAAGCCTGGCATCCTGTCCCAGTATAAGGTTAACACACAAATTAAAATTAAAGATCATGGTTAGATTCCACATCTTAAAAATATTTTACTGATGATGTGTGAATTAGCTATCCTATGCTGTGTTGTAACAAAGTATTTAAAACTTTTTTCTTTTTTAAAAAAATCTTTATTAATGAAAGTATTACATATGTCCCCTTTTCCCCCATTGACTTCTCCCACCCTCCCCCCATCCTCCACTCCAATTCTTCACCACCCTATTGTGTGTGTCCATGGGTTATGCATATGCATTTAGGCTCATTGGTTGATCTCTTTCCCACCCTCCCCAGCCTTCCCTCTGAGGTTTGATAGTCTTGTTTGATGCTTCTATGTCTCTGGGTCTATTTTTGTTCACCTGTTTATGCTGCTCGTTAGATTCCACATATGAGCTAGATCATGTGATACTTACCTTTCTCTGAGTGGCTTATTTTTCTTGTTTTACAATGCTCTGCAGGTCCATCCATACTGTTGCAAATAATGAGTTATTTTTTAACAGCTGTATAGTATTCCATTTTAATCTACTCATATGCTGTGGGTACTTAGGTTGTTTCCAAATCTTAGCTATTGTTAATTGTGCTGCTGTGAACATAGGGGTACGTATATTATTTCTGAGGAGTGTTTCTGATTTCTTAGGATATATTCCTAGAAGTAGGATCACTGGGTCAAATGGGAGTTCCATTTTTAATATTTTGAGGAAATTCCATACTGTTTTCTATAGAGGCTGCACCAGACTGCATTCCCACCAACAGTTGCACGAAAGAACAAACATTCATTTCTGTGGGTCAGTGACCTAGGTGGGCTCAGCTGTCTCAAGGTCTTTTATCAACTTGACTAGGGAAGGATCCTCTTCTAAGCTCACTCAGGGTTGGTGGAAGAATTAACTCCCCCAGGTTGTTGTACTAAGGACTTTAGTTCCTTGGCGTGTGGCTTCTTGAGAGGGGAGCTCAGAACAGGAAGGTGGTTTTCCTCAGAGTAAGCAGGCACAAGAGCAGAAGAATTCACCCAAGACAGTGTTTTTATGACCTAATCTTGGACATCTATCACTTTTGCCATATTTTATTGTTTAGAAGGGAGTCAGTAAGTCTTGCCCACATTTAGGAAAGGAGATTACACAAAGGCATGCATATGAGGCAGGAGGTAGTGATCTTTAGGGGCCATCTTAGAACTCTCTACTGCAATGTGTGCGTGTGTGCGTGTATTTGGGGCAAGGGGTGGTCAGTGGTTGCATGGAGCCAATAGATACTGAGTTCTTATGGATTTTCTTGCTAGGAACATTAAACAGGTAATAAGGTAGTCATTGTCCTTATAGGAAACAGAACGGCATTCACAAACTGGGAGTTTAAGTTAGTTTAATAAAAGGACTGTTTATAAAGTGTGGTGAAATCTGGAAATTACAAGAAGTAGTGGTTTTCTCCAAGGTTTGCAATAGCCTGATGCATCACTAACTCAAACCCTGAAGCTATCAGAATCAGAGGGGAAGACGCCTAGATAGGAGCTATGACTTTCCGCCACCTGAAGCAGTTAGCCTCTAGCATCTCCACAGGGAAAGTGTCAGGGGGATAAATAGTTGATTCCTGATCCTTTAAGCTGCTGCAAGCACTACCTATCGGATGGAACCAACCAGAAGCCAGAGGGCAAGAGAGTCCACTGATGTTGTTAATATAGGTCAGCCTCTGGGGCACACAGTAATAACGTGGGGGAGACTGGAGGTGGATCTGGAGGGACAATCAGAAGATACCCAGTCCAGAGACCAAATGAGCACTTAGGAGGAAAATCACACCCACAATAGGCAGATAGAAAGGAACAGGGTTCCCTGACATGGTGTTGTTTAGAGCAAGCTAGGTGGAAGGGTTTGCTGACAGAAGGGTATTTAACATCAAAACAGGCTTTCATATAACTGTGTCTCTTGAAGACTCTTCAAAATAGGAAATACATATCCATCTTTGAGAGATGATTTGGGCAACACTGTATGATGAAAGGAGTGTGGGTGGTTCAGATGGCTTTGAAGGCTCTTGTAACTTGAGGATTCAGTGTTCCAGAAGGACTGCATGAAAGTCAGGGAACAGGATCTCTTACAAAACATTCACAACTCTTTGAAATGGAAATGAGGCTACTGCAATTTAGGGATCCAATGAAAGCAAATCTTCAGGGTGCTGGAGGCTGTGCTGCTGCCTGTTTCAAGCGGCAGCTGAAGGAGGGAGGTGTACTTTTTCCTGGATGAGGCAGGATCTCACTCAGCCTGTTTCCATCTTTACTTAGCACCTGCTGGCTTGGAGTGGTGTCACCCAAGCAATCAGATGGGTGGAGGTGCCAAGCACTTGACCTCTGGTGCCTGCTGCCCCTCCCTCCATGCCCCACGGTGGCCTGTCCTTATATAGATGGACAGGGGACTGGTTTAAAATGACAGTCTCAAGTTCGTGTAGGAAGAGAAAGCTGATTCAAGGAAACAGCCAGACAAGCTTCCTTTTTCTCTAGGAATAATAATACCCCCCTTCTCCATGGCCCACCTGGGAGCCCATTTCGCCTTTAGATCCCGCTGGCAGAAGACCGACGATGAACTCTGTCGACATAGCATGTCCTTTATTCTTCACAAAGCCATTCGCAATGACTTCTTTCAGAGCTATCTCTACTTGCTGGAAAAAATTCCCCTGGGTAAGTGAGTCAGAACTATTAGATAAGGAAGAAGAAATGATTGGAAGGACTGTGAGAGGTTGTGGGGTTTCTAGAAGAGCAATCAGAACAAGGACACTTTTCAGACACAGAGAACTCAAGAGGACATTCTTTGCAGAGAGTGCAAAGACCAAGTGCCGCCTGGCAAGTCAGGTCTCTATTCTGGGACTTCCATGCACCCCTGTGCACAGTGATTTGCTTTTCTGGGTGTTGGTTAACTGAATATCAGTTGGTTAACTGAATTAATTTCTGTTTGAATACTTTCAAGAACATAAAGATGGGCAAATTAGGCAACTCAAAGGTGAGAGTATTAATGTGGTAGTGTACAAACTAAGAGGTAAAAGGAAAGACTAAGCAGTAGTAATAGATAAAATGTGTCCTTGCGTGTGTGTGTGTGTGTGTGTGTGTGCTTGTATATTCCACATGAACCCTTCTGGCATTTCTAAGTCAGGATAATAGAGAGTTTAAAGGTGCAGATTTTAGTTGAGTCTTTGAGTATTGAGAAAAAACTGGGACAATAGCGTGTCTCCATTTTACTTATTTCTTCTAATTTTCAGGAAGTTAGACAATAGAGCAATGGGAAGCTTGTCTGGTTTGTCGACATGACTTTTCTCAGTCTCTGTGAAAGTGGTCACTTCAGGCCATTCTTAACATTACTAAAACAGAAATGATTTCAATTAATGAGTGAAATATCCCTCTTTGATTTATATTTCCCCCAATGAGAGCAGGAACAGTATGTATCAGCCCCAGTCTGTTTTCTTATGGCTGCTTGAAAGCCCCATTTTGTACTTGATGTGCAAGGCTTCCAGACATGAAAGCGGCTACACATAGTCTTTGTATTGCAGTAAAGAAGCTGTGTGCTAGCAACCTGCCAAAGTCTCTTTTTATAAATCCATTTCTGAGGGGACCTTTATTTCCAGACATATAAATACTTTCATATCAAATTTATATACTAGGTGTACCGGTTGATAATGTGGATTTTTTCACTAGATGGAGTTACACGTATGTTGATATATATGCGATTTGATATGTATGCTATTTTGTTGTATTGCTCCTTCAGATGAGCACTTGTTCCAATGGATGACACATGCACTTTCTGAGCAGCACTTCAAAACGTACGAAGAAGTGGAAAATTGAGTCTCTGAATAGTCTGCCTTAAAACAAGAAAAGTTCTATTGGGACAGTATCCACAAATTACCTGAAAGATGGGGGAAATGTGTAGGTAGTGATGGACATTACTTTGAATAAAGCACTTTTGATGTTTCTCTTGAAATTATTGTGTTTTCTTTGAACTGGTTAAAAATGTGGATTAATTAATAGCCAGCAATAATGCAGATTAGCTATTAACTGGTTAATAATGTAGATTAGCTATTAACCAGTTAATAATATGGATTTTGTAATCCAAAGAAAACACAATAGTTTCAAGAGAACATCAAAAGTGCTTTATTCAAAGTAATGTCCATCTCTACCTCCACATTTCCTCCATCTTTCAGTTACCTTATGGATACCGTCCCCATAGAACTTTTCTTGTTTTGAGGCAAACCATTCAGAGACTCAATTTTCCACTTCTTCATATGTTTTGAAGTGCTGCTCAGAAAGTGCATGTGCCATCAATCGGAACAAGTGGTAATCTGAAGTAGCAATACAACAAAATAGCATACATATCAAATTTTATATATATCAACATATGCGTAACTTCATCTAGTGAAAAAAATTGCATTATTAATCGGTACATCTAGTATATCTCTTATAAAAAATTTCTCATTGACTTTCACAGCCGTATTATGGGATTTATAGGGTATCATTCTTTTTAAAAAATTTTTTCTTTATTGATTAAGGTATTATATATGTGTCCTTATCCCCATTGTCGCCCCCCCCCCCATTCATGCCCTCACCACCCTGGTGTCTGCGTACATTGGTTAGGCTTATATGCATGCATACAAGTCTTTTGGTCGATCTCTCCCCCTTACTCCCACCCTCCCCTACTTTCTCTCTGAGGTTTGATGGTCTGATCGATGCTTCTCTGTCTCTGGATCTGTTTTTGTTCATTAGTTTATGTTGTCCATTATATTCCATATATGAGTGAGATCATGTGACATTTATCTTTCTCTGACTGGCTTATTTCACTTAGCATAATGCTCTTCAGTTCCATCCATGCTGTTGCAAACGGTAAGAATTACTTCATTTTTACTGCAGCATAGGGTATCATTCTTTTTCCCTCTCTCCCTCATCCCCATCTTATATTTTCAAATGAGTAAAATAAAATTCAGAGATGACGAGATCTCATGTAGATACCAAAGACCAGGGCTCTTTCTGGTAGATCACACTATCTATAAATAATTCTCTTAGGACATCAATTATAATAATGAATAAGGGGCAGGTGACTGCCAAGTTTTAAAAATAATTACTAGAGAGAAAAGGAACTCATCTCTGAAAGCAGTGGGAGATGAGTTAAAAAGTAAGAATAAAACAGTCTTTTCTGAAAGTCAAATATAAAGTATTTGGGACAAGTAGAGTATAATTTATATTTGGTTTCAATCCTTTTTTTTCTACCTAGAATAGTCATTTTGATTTTATCTGTTTTTCTCCTTGTGAATGTGCTGATGGTTTATCAACGATTTCCAAACTTAAAAAACATACACATTACTATTAAAATCAAACCCTTTGACAAAGTCTTCCATGGAAACCCAATGTAAAACACAGGAAAAAGTGAAAGTTTTCTGCTTCCCTGCTCTATCCTCTTTGGCTCCTGGGGGGCTTCTGTAGAACACACAGGGTTCCATAAACACAGTTCAAATACCAGTCACTGGTTCTAAAGCAAAGATGACTCCATATTACTTAGTTGATTTTCCATACATGGGCACTGCTTATTTTCTCTGGCCCTACGATTCAGCCCTGACAGCTTCCCCTGAGACTAACAGAGCTAAACCCATCCATAGTATTTCTTTGATTTTAATAACTGAGGGCTATTTTACTTGGTATGGCTAGGCTAGCCTTCAATCATAAATTAACCCTGAAATCTCAATGGCCAAACATATAAAAGTTTATTTTTCACTTTTGCCACATCATTCCAATAGGCATTATTAGGGGGCAGGGGCTATGGTTCACATAGACATTCAGGGATCCAGGATGGTAAAGGTTCCATCATCTAAAATATCACTAGTCACCATAGCAAGGGAAGATAGGAGCCAAAAGTTTGCCAACTATCCCTTAAATATTTTGTTCCAGAAAGACGTATATTACATCTGTTTAGAGTCTACTGCCCATAACTTGCCATATCCCCTGCCTAACTGCAAGGATGCTGGGTGATGAGAGCGGTACATGAATGTTTGGTCTGTAGTAAATGTTCCTGCCACAGGGGAAAGAATTAATTTTTAGAGACGGAAACACCAGACATTTCTTCCTTAGAGTCCATTCAATTATATTCAGTGCACTGGCGAAGATTCAAACATTAATAAGACACTGTCTCAATTCTCCAGGATTTGCTGAAATCTGGTAATGGAGGCAAATCTACAAATAACTTTTTGTTAATCCTCAAGAGTTTAAAATTGAGGGTTCAGGGAAGGCAGGCTTCCAGTTCTGTGAATATTCAGATTTTTTGTAGCCTTTTCTCTTATGATAGAAGCTAAAGTACCTCTGAAGTAGCCAACTCTGTAAGTTCTTAATGATGCAGAAAGGATATATGTCTCATCTGCCAGTATGATTTGTACCAAATCAGAAGGTTTCCCAGACCCTTGCACAACTTGCTCAACCCTTGGTTTTTGTCCCAGATTATAACATATATTCATGGAATGCATTTCCATGTGTCAGTCCCCCTATTGGGCTCTCTCTAGTTGGCATGAGAGTAGAGACTCACCTATTTTGTCCTTTTCTATTTCTATCCATTTACCATGGTTCCTGGCACACAGAAAGAACTCAATAAGAATCTGTTAAACAAATTAAATGGCCCCTTACCAATAATGAATTACAGATCACCAAAGTCCCGAGTTCAAATTCTCACAATGCTGTTGATAGAGAAGTCACCTCTGCAAGTTACTAAAAGTCTCTGAGCATCATTTTCCTCAAAACTGTAGGGCTGTCAGAAGGATTGAATACAATTAATTATATATGTGAAAGTTGTCAATGCTCAATATGTTAGCTTTTTCTTTTTCTCCCTTGGAGGTGAGCCTCTTAAAATTTTTTAAAATATGTTTTTATTGATTTCAGAGAGAGGAAGGGAGAGAGATAAACAGAAACATCAATGAGAGAGAAACATCATCGATTGGCTGTCTCCTGCATGCCTCCTACAGGGGATCGAGCTTGCAACCCGTGCATGTGCCCTGTCCGGGAATCGAACCTCAATCTCCTGGTTCATGGCACTGGGCCTTAAAGTCACCACACAGTTTCTTTAGAACAGGCTGTACCACAGCCGATAAGCTGAATTTACTAGAGAGAGTTTCAGGTGGCAGTGGATTTAAGCTTTTCCATTTGCAAATAGAACTCAGCCAGGGGAAGTGCTCCCTCCTTAGCTCCACTGGGGTGTTTCAGAGTTGGCTTCCCCTCCTTTGATGATTTCAAGGCTCCACAGAAGTAAAAATAAAGCCCTTCTTTAAAAAGGCTGGGGAGTCTCACTGCACAGAGAGCTTGTTGTTCAGGGTGATTATGGGAAGAGTGGT
Source organism: Murina feae (assembly GCA_004026665.1). Taxonomy (NCBI): domain Eukaryota; kingdom Metazoa; phylum Chordata; class Mammalia; order Chiroptera; family Vespertilionidae; genus Murina; species Murina feae. The sequence continues at coordinate 4,698 of PVJC01018473.1, read as the reverse complement.
GGCTAACCAGACCCTTTGATTCCTTCTTTCTTCCTTCCTCCTCCTAAGGGCCAGCAATAGGCAGCCAGTCTCATACCAGCACACGATGAAGCAAACTTCAGTTATGGGGACCTTTACTGAAATAGCCCCGGCTAAAATTGCCAATGGAAGAGCTTGCTACACCACTGAATACAGCAGATCTTCAGAAAGAAATGGGGACAAGCCTATTACTGTTCTCAGTGTTTTGTATGTATTATCTCAATTAATACTCACAAAATCCCTATTAGGTTACACTGCTATTCCCCATCTTGTATCTGAAGAACTGATGCACAGAGGCATTCTGTAACTTGCCAGAGATCATGGGTGGTGGTGGTGGTAGTGGTGGTGATGGTGGTAGTGGAGCAGAACCAGAACCTAGGCAGTCTGACCCCAGAAGTCTGTTATTCTTATCCACAGAATTATGCCGCCTCCCAGTATAAATGGCAACTCAACTAATGTGGGCTGGTATAACTAGAAATTCATTCAGTTGGAGTGAAGAAACTTTCCAAAGTTGGCTGTTTGTGAACAAATAGGAAGGAGAATAGGAAAACAGTTTATATAAATCTCCAGTTTGTATGCCAGTGCTCAAAGAGGCCTTGATACATATGGCCCAATAGAAGATGTTCATGTAAGTTACTCCTCAGTAACTATCCTAGCACTATCCACAGCCTATTTCTGAGTACACAGAAGTCACTGAATATTTATTAATTGAAAATTGAGCTCCTTGACTTCATTAAAGGTTTAATCTAATGTCACATTTAGAACAATGGTCCCATGTGGTTTAGCAAACTGAACAGAGGCTATGCATTTCAATAAATGTGGGTCAAAACATGCATGTAACACTTATTTCTATGTGACATTTAGTAAGTTACCAAGTCTTTCTAACTCTCTCATTACTCATCTGTAAAATGATGGTTATCATTCCTGTTTTGTAGTATCACTGTCAGGCTTAAAAGAGACAACGTGAGGAGATGACATGAAATTGACCAACAGAATGCACAGCACATGGGCAGTGCCCACCAACTATTAGTACCTCCTTTAATTTACCTTTTTTTAGAGGAACAGTCTTTGAGGAGGAAATTAAGAACAAGGGTCACGCATTTGCCATCATAATTAAAAGCCAGAGTTAATAAAAACATTTCCTATAAGACATTTAGAACTTCCCATTGAAATTCAGCATGTAACTACTGGCGTTTTTCAAATTGATTTCATCCCCAGAACTCGTGGTACAGAGGTACATTTTCAAATGTTTACTGTGACCTTTATAATGCAAATGAGGCAAGATCTTTTTTCTTTTCTTTTTAAAGAATTGAAGAACCAGATAATTTCCCTTTTTATTTAGCAGACTTTCAGATACAGTATGAGATGGATGAAATATGGGTTTGGATTTAAATAGACCTGGGTTTAAAACTCATCTGTGCCACCCCCTATCTACTTAATCTTAGGCAATCTAGTTAATCTCTTATTGCCTTGTTTTCTTTTATAGATATAACATTTACGTGACATATTCAGTTAGATATACATGCTTAACATATGTAGTCATATATACATGCTTGATCAATTATAGTTACTATTTTTTAATTATTTGGGCATACCCAATTAGCAGGATAAATATTTCATAAATTGTACAAAAAGTGTGAGCTGTGCGCTTATGTGAGCTTTTTCTTACAGTCACTCACTACTTTATTATATTATTCAAAGTACAAAACAGTAGATAGTACTCATTTGCTCAATGAATATTCAAAGGAGGCCTACTATGTGTTAAGCATAATAGCAAGTGCTGAGGTTGCAAAGAAAAGATATACCTTACTCTGAAGAGGTTGGTGTAGGAGGGAGACCCACACATCATCTCAGTGGAGTGTGGAATACAGTGATAGACACACTACAAAGTGCTGTAGAGAGAGGCAGTGAAGAGTCATGGCAGCTGCTGAATCAGCTTCTGACTCTTCTGATGCATAATCTCACCAGGAAAAAAATCTCCAGTCCCTGCTTGATACTGAACTTTTACAACCTGACAGCAGGTCAGGTACAACACTCAGGTAGGAATAAAGAGTTATGAAGACATTCAATCAAGTGGGCAGGGGATAAGACGTGTTGTGGGAGCTTGATTAGATCCTGGCTAAAGTGAGGACCTTTCCCTCCTCCCCAGCTCAGTTTGCCCCATTTGTGTTGAAGCCTGAAAAGATTTAGAAAACACTGAACTAGCTCTGAATTTAGGAAACCGCTGAAAAGAAAAAAGCCCTCTAAAACTTTCAGGGTAGGCAGTGCATTATTTTAAAGACAAGAAATACCAGACGCCTAAAGCATGCAGGGAACAAATAAAACCTACAGGGACTCTCAGGACCATTCCGAGACTTGGTAATGACAACTTTCTAGCATTCAGGCACACCCAGACCTTCAGATTCCACCAGAAACACGATAAAGTCCCACTTCCCACCCTCCCCTGTTGGTGAAAAAAAAAAAAAGATATGAGTTTATTATTTTAAGATTCCACATATACATAAGATCATGTGGTATTTGTCTTTCTCCGTCAGACTTATTTCACTTAGCATAATGCCCTCAAGGTCCATCATATTGTCACAAATGGCAGGATTTCCTTCTTTTTATGGCTGAATAATATCCATTGTACCTAGATACTGTTCAGGTTTTTCCTTCTCATTCCTCTCCTCTTACCCTCCCTCCCTTTTAACCATTACTTCTGTAATGACTAAATTGGGAAATGCACATCTGAAAATCTTTTTATTATCCTCACCTGAGGCTATTTTTCTATTGATTTTTAGAGAGAGTAGAATAGAAGAGAAAGGGAAAGACAGAGAGAAATATCTATTGATGTGAGAGAAGCACATCGATTGGTTGCCTCCTACGTGAGCACTGACCTGGGCCTGGGCAGGGGAGAAGCCTGCAACCAAGGTACGTGTTCTCGAACCTGGGACCTTTTAGTCCGCAGGCCAATGCTCTATCCACTGAGCCAAACCGGCTAGGTTTCACCTGAAAATCTATGTGGAAGGTCTTACCTTTCATAAGGGTATTTCCTAATTGGACTTTATTTTCTTATGAAAAAAAGGCTAACTTGATCCAATATTCTGTCTCAAATAATTTCTTACTTACTATCTCAATCTTGCCCATATAACCTCTGGTGATTCTGAGGTCAATTTTCAGTTGACAAACAGGTCTAGCATCTGAAATAAAGTTTGAAACAGCTATATCCAATCATTAAGCAATAAAGAGTTAAAAAATAACTAAGAAATAATAAAAAACCATAACAAATAATGCGCACATAGCTATAAATGCAGTTTTTCTTAGAGATGTCACAAGACCTTTATTCTTACTCAGGGCAAATGAACTTGTACTCTGTTTTTCCTTCTGTAGCAAGTAAACCATTGAAAGGCCTTTGGGAGTTCAGCCCAAGATGTAGGTCAAGAAATAAGTACCATATTATATCAAGAACCAGAGTAAGTCCCAGACTTAGACTACCCCAGTTTCAGAGAGACATTGCAATCCTATAAGAATAAGCCACTAAGATGTATTTCTATAACAAAGAGGCACGGGCAGATGACTGATTACCTTATCTCAGTCAACTTGCACCAGAGCAAAAGCTATCAGGAGGCAAGAACTTGGGGCTGGCCATGACACCTCATATATCTTTTTAGTGAAATGCTCCTGCCAATTAGGTGAAAATGAGAACCCAAGCCCATAACCATAAAAACTTACCTATTGAGTCTGACCCCTGCTGAGGTTGGCATTCACTTGTGGTCTAAATGTTTCTGGCATAATGGACCATTCCCATTTCCAGATTAAGGGTTTTAATAGACTCCACCAACGAGTTGACTTAAGCAGGTGATGATGAGTGTGGCTGTTCTGCTGCTTTGGTTGGATCAAGGAGAGCTCAGAACTGTGGCTTGCCTGTGATCCAAGGCAGCATTTGACTCTGGGAAGACCTCTGAACTGTGATTTGCTAACCTGGTTTGCTCAGATATACAGAGGAATGTGGAACATTCATGTTATTGAGATGGTGACACTTGATATTTGTCATCCTTGTTGAATTTATAAGCATTTATTGAGCCACCCGCTGTTTGCACAACACTTTACCAAGTGCTAGGGAGAGGGAATTGGTTAGGTCAGCGGTTCCCAATATTTCTGAACATGAGGACTCTCCTTTTAATGTATTTTCTTAATCAGTAGGTAATTGTGTATAAGATGAAAAAAATAATCTACATATTAATACTTTTAACAGAGCTGTACTTCAAAAAAAAATATATATTTTATTGACTTTCTACAGAGAGGAAGGAAGAGGGATAGGGAGCCAGAAACATCAATGAGAGAGAAACATTGATCAGCTGCCTCCTGCACACCCCCCACTGGGGATGTGCCCACAACCAAGGTACATGCCCTTGACTGGAATCGAACCTGGGACCCCTCAGTCCGCAGGCCGATGCTCTATCCACCAAACTGGCTAGGGCAACAGAGTTGCACTTCTAAAATAATCTAAACTAATAAAAGCGAAATATTAAAATTAACCGTTTCTCCGAGACAGGGTAAGCCACGCCCACCAGCCAATCAGAGTGGCTGTATGCAAATTAGCCCAGCCAACATGGCGGCCGCCACTCACGGACCTGAGTAAACGTTTAGGCAGCGTCCGTTGCAGCAGGAGCGAGAGGGAAACTGTTTTCGGCCCTCGGC
>PVJC01018472.1:0-31306 GCA_004026665.1 Murina feae | reverse complement strand
CCTAACTCTTAACCCTAACCCTAACCCTAACCTTAATTCTAAATCCTAACCCTAACCCTAACTCTAACCCTAAATCATAAACCTAACCCTAACCCTAATCCTAACCCTAACCCTAACACTATTCTGGGCAGAGCCATAACCCTAACTCTAACCCTAACCCTAACCCTAACCCTAACCCTAACCTTAAACTCTAACCCTAACACTAACCCACAAGATTCATCCCTAAACTGGCAGTCAGACATCCTCTGAGGGGTCCCAGATTGGAGAGGGTACAGGTTGGGCTGAGGGAACCCAGCCCAGTGCATGAATTTCGTGCACCAGGCCTCTAGTATATAGAAGCCCAATGCATAAAATTCTTGCAAATGGCTCAGCCCTCGCAGTCCCAACTGCTTCTGGAAGGTCATTCAGCCATTCAGTCTAATCAGCATATTATGCTTTTATTATTAAAGATATACACACATACTCACACACATTAGTTTGAGCTCATTTGTCCTAACTTACTTCTTTCTCTGACATAACGATTTATCTTAATATTCCATCCAATAAAGATTAGGATAATAAATAATCTCATTTGTAATAAAATATTACCATTAAATAAAATTTGACAGCATTCGTGTAAAGAATTTCCCCAAAGCAATCTTCAGACTACTTTCTCTATGTTATTCTCTGCAATGCATGACAACTTTTCTTAGGTTGCTTATTGTAGAATTATAATACACCAGTGGTCCGGTGCACAAAATTCATGTACATTAAAAGGCAATTAATTAGCAGAAACATTTTAATATTGCTATTTGCTCTTTCTCTATAATAGAAGTGTGAGAGATGAAAGGAAATTAGTAAAATGTACATGAAAATAACATATAAATTTATTAATAAACAGTCACAAAAAGATATAACAACAGAGGCATGATATAAAAATAACAAAAACATGATATGAAAACAACAAAAACAAGAGATAAAAACAACGCTGATGCAAACAATGACTGATAAAGGGATTAAACTTATTCTAATATCTTCCTTACACTATATTAAGAGGGAAAACACTTTCAGAGTGCTTGACTAATTTGAGCAACATATAGCTGACCATGTGTGAAAAGGAGTTCAGATAGGAATATTCCCACTCTGTCTAGAGTTTGTCCTTGTGATTTATTAACAGTCATCACAAATGCTGGCATCATGGGAAACTGTCATTGAATCAATTTAAATGGGATCCCAGAGTCAGATGGGGACAAATTAATTCTTGGAATCAGAAGAACCTCTCACTCTGCAGATCCTATTAATACTTCAGCTTCGATAATGTTAGGTCGTAATATTTTGATAATAAATCTGGTACCATTACAAAGACCCCATTTACTATTAAGATTTCTCAATAGCATGATGATTGCATCTACTTTCAATTTTAATTTATGACACAGCACTCCCAAAGGAATAATACTATTAATAAATTTGGTGGGAAAATTTTCCTTTTCAGCATCATCTGTTGAATCAATGGAATCATCACTCAAATATGTATGAAACTCTTCATCAAGTATATCTAAAATTTCTTCATTTAATTTTTGAATGTGCTCATGTTTTGGGCAAAGAATTTCATGTTTAGATATATTTTTAACATTATTTATAGATATAGTATTTCCAAAGGTAGCTTCAATAATAGATCCATTACAAATTATTTTACAGGGGTTTTTAATATTGGACCAAACCCAGAGTTCTATCACGCAGTGGCCTCCGCCTCAGCAACCCAGGACTGACTGCTGCTGGGTGCTCCTGGCACTCTGAGGGTGGGTTCTTCCCTCAGGCCTCATGAAAAAATAGCTATGGTAGGGTGCAGCCCTTGGCAAGATGACCCAGAACTCAGTGTGCCCACACTTGGAGGGTGGGTTCCTGCCTGAAACCTCGCCCTCGTAGGAAACAGCTCGGGGAGGGTGCAGCTGTTGCCAAGATGACCCCTGCAGGACTGACTTCCTTCTGCTTGGTCCAACCTTGGACATGATGCATTACACCCAGGGTTTTTATATAGATAGATTTTCTTTTTTCCATGTAAGTGAAAATCATATATACTACTATAGTCATTCTTAAGATTGTTATATGATACAATATACTACCATAAATTTTATTGACTTGGCCTTTTGGAGGGTTCAATATCTATACTAATAAAAGGGTAATATGCTAATTAGACCAGAGGTCTTCTGGACAACCATACGCAGGTTCTTCCTGACAAGGCCAGACCTGGGCAAAGCTACCCACCCATGGTCCTGGGTGCCAGAGACTGGAGCTGTGTGGCCTAGGAGAGGGACAAGCTGCCTGCCCTTCAGTCCTTTGTACCAGTGGCTGCAACCACAGCTGCAGCCCAGAAGAGGGACAAGCTGCCTGCCCCGCAATCCTGGGTGCCAGCACCTGTGGCTGCGCCTAGGCAAAGCTGCCTGCCTATGGTCCCTTGTGGCTGCAGCTGGCCTGGGTGAAGCCAGCCTGGGTCCTGGGATCTTGTGGCTGGCCAGAGGGAGGGAAGCCTGAATCTTGGGTTCCTGTAGCTGGCCAGAGGAGGGAATCCTAGGTCCCGGGTGCAGAGCGAGGGCAGAGGCCAGGAAGGGAGCAGTTAGGGGTGATCAGGCAGGCAGACAGGTGAGTGGTTAGGAGCCAGTGGTCTCAGATTTCCAGAGGCAGTCTTACATCACATAAGGGGTCCCAGACTGGAGAGGATGCAGGCTGGGCTGAGTGCACTAATTTTAAGCACTGGCCTCTAGTATTTATTATATTTCACTAGGGAACAGATAAGGAAGTCCTAAGAAACAGAAGTAAATAATCATAAGTAGACAGTTTGCCTCAGTTTCCTTTCACTTATTATGCACATGTAACTGACTTAAGAAACATTAAATGAAATATTTTACATTATTACATTAAAAGTCTCAATCATTTTTGTAGCATACCTATTGTAAATACCAATAAAATTTCCAATAAAGTAAAATATTTTTTGGTTAGTCTGTATCCCCAGTTAAATTAAAGTCTAACAACAGCCACATTTCACAAAAGCCTTTCGTCTCATGTCATTATTTGTACTGTAAGTCACATGTCTCCCTGGCTTTGGAGCCTTCAAATAGTTGAATTTTAGAACTATGAACTTATATAGACGGCACTTCTAATGTTAATCCCCTTTGGTTGTTGACAAATGACTATTTTGAGTTTGAACTCTACAAATTCTTGTGGGCCCTATTATATGACTTTTTCAAACTAAATAAAGAATCTGTATATTTGCTGAGGACTCTTCTAATCTAATAAAAGAGAAACATGCAAATTGACTGCACTGAAGCTATGCCCCAAGCCACACCCACCAGACAATCAGAGCTATATGCAAATTAACACAACCAAGATGGTGGCCAGCAGCCACAGAGTCGAAGCAAGCAGGAGGCTTGGTTGCCCCAGCTATGGAGGAAGCCAAGCTTTCTGCCTGCGCTAGCCAGCTATGGCTTACACTCAAGGCATAAAAGTTTCAATTACAGAAGATAAATAAATCCCAGATACCTGCTTTCAGCAGCCTCCCTGGGAGCTTGGGTCACTAGTGGCCATGGCCAGCCTGAAAACAGTCCTCAACCTCTCACTCAGGATGGCCACACCCTTATGGGGTGTGGGTACCCACTGGGGGGTTTGGCCAGGCTGCAAACTGTTATCAGCCACTCACTCAGGCTGGCCAGGCATCCCAGCAGGACCCAACTCCCTGAAAGGGGTGTGGCCAGCCTGAAAATGCCCCTCAACCCTTTACTCAGGCTGGCTAGGCACTCTAGTGGGGACCCCCACCCTGAAGGGGGTGTGGCCAGTCAGAAAACAGCCCTCAGCCCCTCACCTAGGCTGGCCAGGCACTCCAGTGGGACTCCCATCCTGATCCAGGACACCTTTCAGGGCAAAACAGCCGGCCCCCACCCATGTACCAGGTCTCTATCCTATATCATAAAAGGGTAATATGCAAATTGACCCTAACAGAAGACTGACTGGGAATGACTGGTCACTATGACACATACTGACCACCAGGGGGCAGATGCTTAATGCAGGAGCTGCTCCCTGGTGGTCAGTGTGCTCCCACAGGGAGGGCTCTGCTCAGCCACAAGCCAGGCTGATTGCTGCCAGTACAGCGATGGTGGTGGGACTCTCTCCCGCCTCCTCAGAAGCGCTAAGGATGTTTGACTACAGCTTAGGCCTGCTCCCCGCTGGTAACTGGACATCCCCTGAGAGCTCCTAGGCTGCCAGTGGGATGTCTGACAGCCAGCTTAGGCTTGATCCCCTGGGGAGTGGGCCTAAGCAAGCAGGTGGGACATCCCCTGAGGGATTCAAGACCGAGAGAGGGCACAGGCTGGGGTGAGGGACCCACCCCTTGAGTGCACAAATTTTTGTGCACCATGCCTCTAGTATTTTTAATAAATAGTTAAGGTTTTGCACTTTCCTATCTTTTCAAATAGAATCTATTTTGATTGTGTGTCAAATTGCTATTTATCAAATCTTCAACTCAATTCCACTTTATATGTCTTCTCTGGTCTATAAAATTATTGCTTGTGGCACAACTTATATCTGGAAATTTATTTGTACAGGCATAAAAGTGAGCAATCTAAAGCATCTCTCAGTTGTTTTATTTATGGGAGGGAGGAATTGGAAAGTCATCTTAGAAATTTATACCTCATTGTATTTCTAGAGCTGTTCATCATTGCTATTTTATTTGTAAAATTACAACCTTATGTTATTATAAACAAAAATATTTCTCATAATTTTATATTTTCTTTTCTAAGGTTTAAGTTAATCTTATTTTTAAATGGTCTGAAAAAAAAACCCCAAACTAACTTCCAATTCAATTTATATAAAAATATTTTATTTTAATAACCCATCAGCTATGTAAATACCCTGGTCCCTTTCACTAAATAATTATTAAATGCATCTTCTATAAAAATATATCATTTAATTCTTCTGTTCTTTCACTGATTTGAGTTTATTTTCTGGGTCCTTCAATAACTTTTCCATCACTGCTATAACCCTAAACCTTCAGAAACAGCTTCTTTTCCTTTTGTGGTTTTCATAACTTAGTTTATAGGAAACTTTTGTGAATGTTCAAATATGATGAGTAAAGATGTAACTCTAAATATTCACTTGATTTTAACACATAGAGAGAATCAATTTTGCTGCTATTGGGTACACTATGGGTTTCTTTTTCACTCTCCCCTATAATGACAATATGCTAAAGTAAAAGTCATAGAAGAAAGAAAAAACAATAATAATAATGAAAAGAGAGAACAAATAGAAGTATGACCTGAATAAGACAGCAACATTACCTGTATTAATTTATGTACTATAATTAAGTAGTTCCCTAATTAAGTTCTAGAATGCTCACTTCCTTTTTAAAGAAAATTACCTAAATCTATGTGACAGGAACATTAGTCAGAAGCACATGTAAAATAGTCTCTATTGGCAAGGATTCAGGAAATGAATGCCAGTGTTTCTTAACCTTGATTGTAATGAAAAAGATAAATTATCATTTACACTGAAATTTTAGCAGAAGGAGTAGCATATTGTATGTGCCCCATCCTTATGGCATAAGCTGTAATCATGTGCCAAAATTATAAACTTTGAAAATACAGACATTAGATAAAATGATATTGTTGATGGGCTCTCTAAGATGTTTATGGCAGACTCCTCAATATAAAATAACATACTATGCTCACAAAGTGCAAAGATGTTTCTGAGGATAAACACAAGAATAAATGCTGACCAGACGTGTTACCTAAAAATTAAGAATTTTATAATTAAAAAAAAATTAAATTTAGTCATACCAATATTATGACTGGAAAGCACAGTAAAAAAGAAAAAAAATAGTGGTTTCAAATCCCAGGAATAAGCAGTGTTAACATTCTGGTACAATTGTAGAGTTTTTCCTTTATCATCTTATCTAATAAAAGAGTAATATGCAAATTAACCATCACTCCAAGACAAAGATGTTGGTGCCCATAGCGGTGGGGCAGGATGCTGGCAGCGTCACCCTGGCAACGTGAGCCCAGGAGGCATTGCCTCAGCAACCTGCAACGTATGAGCAGGTCTGGAGCAGGAAAGGCTGGCCAGCTACAAGGCAGCGGAAGGCGGGGTTTACCTGCTTCCCAGTTGCCTGGGTGACATTGGGGAATAGGAAAGGCCTGCCAGCCACAAGGCAGCACGAGGCGGGGTTTTGCCTGCTTCCCAGTCACCTTGGGGAGATGGGGAGCAGGAAAGGCTGGCCTGGTTGCGAGGCAGCACACAGATGGGGTTTGGCCACATCCTGGTCACTGGAGCAAGATGGAGAGCAGGCAAGCATGGCCAGCAGGCAGCACCCAGCCCTGGCCACAGCTCACGGGAGAGAACAACATGCAGGCGAGGTCAGGAGCCTGAGAGATCAACACAGGGAGGTGCCTGCTCCAAGCCTCCATGGTGTGCCTGGGGGCAGGCCCCCAACAGATAGACACACACACACACACAGGGCGACTGCTCCAAGGCTCAGATGTGGCTGGGGGCAGGTCCCCAGTGGGGACACACACATTCACTCACTCACTCACACACACACACACGGCACCTGTCAGACTAGGGCCATCAGTGAGACATCCACTGAGGGGTCCCGGACTGTGAGAATGGGAAGGCTGGTCTGAGGGACCCCCACCCTTCCCCTGTGCATGAATTTCATGCACTGGGCCTCTAGTAAATTATATAAAATTAAAAGTCCTTCATTTTTAAAACAATAAAGCATGTCAAATATTTAAAAGTAATGATTTTTTTTTTTTGTGGAAAACAGTATGGAGTTTTCTCAAAAAAATTAAAAGTGCAACTACCATTTGACCCAGTAATCCCACTTCTAGGAATATACCCCAAGAAATCAGAAACACCAATCAGAAAAGATATATGCACCCCTATGTTCACAGTAGCACAATTTACAATAGCTAAGATTTGGAAATAGCCTAAGTACCCATCAGCAGATGAGTGGATTAAAAAACAGTGGTACATTTGCACAATGAAATACTATGCTGCTGTTAAAGAAAGAACTCTTACCATTTGCGCCAGCATGGATGGACATGGAGAGCATCACGCTTAGCAAAATAAGCCAGTTGGAGAAAGATAATGATCAGATGATTTCACTCATTTGTGGAGTATAATGAACAACATAAACTGATGAACAAAAATAGACCCAGAGACAGAGAAGCATCAAACATACCATCACACTTCAGAAGGAAGGCAGGGGAGGGGATAAGAGATCAACTAAAGGATCCTATATAATAAACCCCTTATATGCAAATCAACTGAACTGCTCAATGACTGGTTGCTATGATGTACACTGAACACCCGGGGGCAGATGCTCGATGCAGGAGCTGCCCCTTGGTGGTCAGTGTGCTCCCACAGGGGGAGCACTGCCCAGCCAGAAGCTGGGCTCATGACTGGCGAGCATAGTGGCAGTGTTGGGAGTGCTAAGGTTCCCTCGGGGGTCCTGGACCGCGAGAAGGCACAGATCGGACTGAGGGACAACCTCCCAGTGCACGAATGTTGTGCACCTGACCTCTAGTTTATATATATGCATATAAGCATAACCAATGGACACAGACCCTAGGGGAAGGAGGGCATGTGCTGGGGCATGGGAGTGGCCGGGGAGAGGTCAATGGGGGGAAAAGGAGACATATATAATACTTTAAATAATAAAAAATGAAAAATAAAAGTAATGATTTTTAGATGAATTATGTTAAAGTATTCTTCTGTACCATAACATAATTAACTATTCTCCAAGGATTGGATAAGTATAGAGTTTCCTTTTTTTTAAATTATAAATTACCTTTTAAAACACAACCTGAATATAAAAACTTTTTCTAGACATGAATAATTTTATTAGATTAGTGTTTATGTAAAGAATTTAATATCTTGAATCTCTAAGTTAGGTTCTGCCAAGTTTTCCAAGTAGTTCGACTAATTTACCTTCCCACAGTGATTCAAGACTTATCATACCAATATTAAATGTTATTTTTACCTTTGATAACTTATAACCAAATTGTAAGTGGCTGTATTTAGTATATTATTTTTGATAAATGCTCTCATATTACACTTTTTTCTTTTTAACTAATAATAGTTTCTGCTTTTTTGACATATGCATGTCAAAGGTTTTTATAAAAATAATTTTGTTTGTTTTAAATCAAGGCTAGTTTTCTCTAGAGATTTCATAATTGCTCTAAGAATCTACCTTTCAAAGAATTTATTTTTATCATTTACCTCTATTTAGAATTGTTTTTCGGTACAGGCTTTTTAAAAATAGCAATTTACTGTCTTTCATACATATGTATATGAAATATTTTTATTATATACCCAAATTATTTGATACAATGAAGCTTGTTTCAAATCTATTTATTTTAGGTTCCATTATTTTATGCCCTCATCATCAAAAATGTCTTCAATTCATGTCTTTCCCCCTCTGCTAGAATATTCCCTTCCTTCTCTCTGACAGTCTCCTAGCCAGAATTTCTGCTGCTGGCAGTTTCAGGATACTCCATGTTACTAGAAATCTGTGTTATTTGTGGGCTATGGCCATTTCTAGACTTGCCCATTTGCCCACAGAGTTACTATTTTAGCCCATATGGAAAAAAATATATAATGAATAAATATTTAATCCACTGTAATTACTGAGAAAATATATAATGAATAAATATTTAATCCACTGTAATTACTGAGAAAATAGGTGTTTTAGTCTTTCTAACATGAAAGATTGGAAAAAGCAAAGATAGATTTTTCAAAAAAAATTTATTATCTCAGATAGTTTAATAATAACAGTACACACACACACACACACACACACACACACACACACACACACACTAGGGGCCCGGTGCACAAAAATTTGTGCACTCGGAGTGTCCCTCAGCCAGGCCTGTGCCCTCTCGCAGTCTGGGACCACTCAGGGGATGTCCACCTGCTGGCCTGCCTGGCCAGCCTGGATGAGGGGCTGATGGCTGTTTGCAGGCTGGCCAAGCCCCCCAGTGTGGACCCTCACCCCATTGGGTTGTGTCAAGCCTGGGTGAGGAGCTGAGGGGCATTTTCAGGATTCCCACAGTCCCTTCCCACAGTCCCTACTGGGGTGCCTGGGAAGCCTGGGAGAGGAGTTAAGGGGCGTTTTCAGGCTTTCAGGCTGCCCACAGCTCCCACTAACCCAACGTCCCAGCAAGGCTGGCTAGAAGCAGGTTCTAGGGTTTATTTATCTTCTATAATTGAAACTGTTGCTTTAAGCCGAGGCCTAAGCAGGTAATGAAGCCTCCTGTTTGCTTCAGCTCTGTGGCTTCTATAATTGTAACTATGTTGCCGTGAGCAGAGAGAGTCCCAGCTGGCCTAGGCAGACAGTTTACTCCTGGTGCAACGGAAGCTTCCTATTTACTCTAGCTCCGTGACTGCTGGCCTCCATCTTGGCTGGGTTAATTTGCATACAGCCACTCTGATTGGGTGGTGGGTGGGCTTAGGCATCCCAGAGAAATGGTCAATTTCAATATTACTCTTTTATTAGATAAGATATGCCTAATATGCTAAGTGCCCAACCGTTCAACCCTTTGACCATTTGATTGGTTGCTATGATGCACAGTGACCACCAAGGGGCAGATACTCTGACTGGTAGGTTAACTTGCTGATGGGGTCCAGATGATCAGACTGGGTGAGACAGGACAGACACACCCTGGAGCCCTCCTATGGTCTCTCCTCAGCCTCTAAAATATTTCTTCTAATTAATTTCCTTTCAATGTGCATGAATCTGTGTACTGGGCCTCTAGTATGATTATAAAAAATCACCTATTGATTGCTGAAAAAATTTATTTCTTTAAATATCAAGTAGAATATAAGGTTATTAACTGAGATATCACTCAAGAGCAATGAGGTTAATTGCCACAGCTGATTGCCTTTTCAACTGATACTGCAGACATCAAAAGGAACAGACAAGAGAAATCTGTGACACTAGAATGCTAAGCCATTTTAATAAATTATAAAACAGCATTTGACTGATAGGTAGTTTCAAATGTAACACAAATTGCCTTTAACCCAAAGGAAGTCCACCCTATCAGTATGAAGGTTTCTTTGATATTAATATCCAGCTTAAACTTTGGGGTAAAAGGCTTTTTAAAAGTATATTTGCTATACATTTGCTGTAAGTTAAAACTAGATGGAACTTGGCAAAATTCTTATCTTCAGTATAAATAATGGGGGTTGGGAGAGAGCGGGAAAAGGAGGAGGAGGAGGAGAAGTGGAGGAAGGAGGGGAGAGATGGAAGGAGTAGGGGGAAGAGCAAGAGGAGAGGGGGCATTTACAATGCCTTTTGACTTTGTGGAAGTCATCTGTTCCTCCAAAACCTTCAGTGACTTTTCTTCCCTCAACACAGGTCAACTTATACTCCTGTTTTAAAAGCACAATGACCAACTTTCTTTGTACCCACAATTCAATGATGACTTCTCAGAAATTCCTATTTTAGTCTAGTTCCCAAAGAAGTGGTAAACTTTGGGTCTCTGTCATTTCTTGATTATTAGAACCATTTGTTGTGTGCTTACATTTGCATCAATATTTTATCTCTGTTTCCCTACATTATGGTCATATTCCAAATTCAGAATCTGGTGAGAAGTGTAATAATGGATGTTTTTCCTAAGAATAAAAATGTATTATTTCCTCATAACATTCTTAAACATTAGATATCTTTAGTCCTAGAGGAGACAGGGCTTATTTGAATGGGTCTATTCATGTTTCCCTTGAATGTGTAAAACAAAAGTCTATTCTGAAAGTATTAGTGTGCTACTTGGATCACTATATGTTAGTGCAGAAAATTTATAGGTCTTTAAGGAAAAGAGAGAGATAGAGAGAGAGAGGTAACAAGAATACAGGCTCCAAATAAACACTTTATGTGTAGTTTTAGAAAGTAGATTTCATATGAATAGCTAATAAAAAGGATTTGAAAAAATCACCTCTGAAGTTGGAACAATGAAAGAAACCCTTGACTAAGAATTTCCAGTGTATCTGTGAAGACACCCAAGGACATTTTAAGGGTATATGGTCCTATTGCTAATTTTAATTCTAGAGTCTTAAGTTACAATGACCACAACTGAGCTTCAGCTACTTAGAAATACCTTGCTGGACAATTTACTAGCAAAGAAGGGATATATAGATTATTCTGAGGGACAGAAAAGGCTGAAAAACATTAGTAAAACACCAGCTGGCAGACAAGATAGAGGGACAAAAAAATGGAAAGGACAGGTGATGGAGACAGATGGAGAAACCAGGATGGAAAAAATGGTCTTAATACAAGGTATTATGTCAAGGGCAAAAATCCTGTAATTTATGTGCAGGTCTTGAAGTTTAGGTATGGATGGTATTAAGCTTATTAAAATGCAATAAAGATTATGTTGCCGAGTAACTGACAGTGAAAAGAGAAGCTGGCAGATATTAGCAAATTTATGAAATGGAGATAAAAACTGAATAGAGGAAAGTTGGATAAAAAAGGAACAAGAATGATGCATAAGCTTTATGTTTCCTCCCTAGAAGAGCCATATCTGAAACAGGATAAATAAAACCTGATGCATGGAGATTGCCCTGTATGTAACAACATTTAGATAGATGGCCCCATCCCATTTAGATAGGCCTGCATATTTCCCATTACTTAGGAAGGAACTGAGATCAAATCAGTTTAAATGCTACGGGGGAATAGCCAGAACTGTTCGGCTTAAATCTTACCTGAATTTTTTGACAGCATGCTCGTCTCATTGTGAAAATCATTCTGTGAGTCCCTACATTTCAGAGCAATACTAAAGATACCGTTGTTCAGGTCCACAGGAAACTGACCATTCAACAAATATTTATTGAGTTATGACTATGGGCCTGAGGTGGGCTAGGCAGTTAAGACTGAGTTAGCAGAACAAAGGGGAGAGAGGAGGGGGATGGGATGTGGTCTCTAGTTTCATGTAGCTATTGCATAGTGAGGGAGAAAAAAGATTAAAGAAAATTCCACACACAAAAGTCCCTTGGCTGTGCATTTAAGCATAACCAATGGACACAAAACACTGGGGGTAGGGGAGGCTGGGGGAAGGGCAGGGGGAAAAAGAGATATATGTACTAATCTTTGTAAAGCTTTATGTAATTTTAAAAAATGTAAAAAATTAAAAAGAAAAAAAAGAAAAGAAAAGAAAAAAAATTTCACAAATTAGTGTCCTTTCTATAAGTTGTAATAAAATTCATAAAGAAATAATATAAAATGCTATGTGAGTATATAGCAAGGACGTATGGGACAATGCTAGGCATGAGGACTGGAAATAAGGCCCACCTCAAAAATAGTTTGATCCAAGGTCTGAAGAAGCTGGAATTGGTTAGGAGAGGGGAAGAGCGGGTAGGTAGGATGATGGGGGCTAAGAGAGTGGGAACCAAAGGTAATGGGTGATATCAGAATGTAATTTTCATGTTTTATAATATTTATTGGATTTTAGGATCAAGGATACACTAGCTAATAAATGATGAGGGCCTAACAGGTTTGGCTCAGTGGCTAGAGCATCGGCCTGTGGACTCAAAGGTCCCAGGTTCGATTCCGGTCACATCCCCAGTAGGGGTTGTGCAGGAGACAGCTGATTGATGTTTCTCTCTCATCAATGTTTCTAACTCTCTATCCTTCTCCCTTCCTCTCTGTAAAAAAAAAATCAATAAAAAATATTTAAAAAATAAAATAAAATAAATAAATGGTGAGAATATATCTTGTTGCTCTCTTCTATGGAAAAATCTGTAACACCAGTATCGTTGACTTTATTGATTCCTTAAATATTAGGGACAATTTGACAGTGGAGCTATATGAGTTTCCATTGTGGCAAGACTTCTAATTACAGATAATTATTTAAATATTTATAGTACTATTTTAATATGCATATATTTCTGGTGATAAAATAATATAACATAAAATTGCTATATTAGACATTTTCAGTGTATGATTAAATAGCATTCATTGCATATACAATGTTGTACAAACCTAAACACTATTCCCAAAACTTTTTCATCAATCTAAATAGGACTTGATAATCATTCAACAATAACTACCCATTCCTCTCTCCCATGTCTCTGGTAATTCCTAACTCATTATATGCCTCTATGAATTCACCATTTCTAAGACATTTCACATAATTAAAATCATGTACTATGTTCCCATTTGTATTTGGCTTAGCTCTCTCCCCCTCTTTTGGGTTATTAACAATGATTTTTTTCTCTTTTATGTATTTATTTATCAGAATACATATGCGTATTTGCATAACCCACAGACACAGACAAGAATGTGGTAAAGGCCTAGCCGGGGCAAGGGCTGGGTGGAGGGAGGCAGAGGAGAAGAAATGGTGCACATCCGTAATAGAGTCAACAACTGAAACCTTACAGATGAATGTAAACTGAGGAAGTGACTGGTGACAAAATAATTCTGAAAGCATAGCTTGAATAACTCCTGTAAAATGTTACAATAAAATGCATTTTATTTGTATGAAAAATATTTATTCCTGAAATTTATACAAATGTGGCCTCATTCCCTATCTCAAAACATATAACCCAGACCAACACACACAGGCTTTAGAGAAGCCTTTTGAGAACTTTGATGGACTTGGGGGGATGAACACAGTTTGGTGGGTTTTAGCTTTCATTTGCAGGGATCAGGGGAAGACTCTAGCCCATACCTGGGAAGGTACAGGGGTAAGAATGGCAATAAGCTAGTGCGTCCCTGTACGCGGACTCACAGCACTGCACCTGATGCATAATCAACTGCAGGAGCCAGGAGGACAGAGCTTGGGCAGCGGGTGCAAGCAGGCCAGAGGTGTTGTGGAAGGTCCTCTTCAAACAGCACCCATGCCCTGCAGGGCATGAGGGAAGGCTGGGCGAGGCTCTGCAAACCCTAGCTGTGCGAAGGCTTGGTCTCTTTCCTGGTGTGAACTTTCCAGGAAAGCAAAGTGTTTTGCAGCAGCAACAGATTCTCTGAGTGGCCAGGCTGGTGGCTGAGAGACTGTCTCTGCATCCAATCCACAACCATCTGCTGTGTCATGGTTCTGCAGCCCTGCCGGCCCCTCACCCCACCTGCCTGCTACCAATGGATGGCCTGATTTTATTTTTCTCATGTTTTATTTTGATAACTTTTATTCAGATTTATTTGCATCCACCATACTTAGTATCATAAAACTTCTTGAAACAATGAACTAAAATGCATTTTGGAAAATTCCCAAATATTACCTCCTACATTACTTCTGCCCTGTTAATATGCTTATCCACTTCTGAAACTCTAATTAAACATTAGAGTTTAATTAATTAGTGGTTATGATATATCCTACTACAGGCCTGGTGCATGAAATTTGTGCACTGGAGGTGGGAGGTCCCTCAGCCTGGCCTGCATCCTCTCGTAATCCGGGATCCCATGGGGGATGTCTGACTGCTGGTTTAGGTCTGAACCAAGCCTGCCCTGTGGGGACTGGGCCTAAACCAGCAGTTGGACATCCCCAGAGGATGTAGCAATGTGTCAAGCAGCAGATGGCTAGGGAGGAGCCCAAACTGGGGCCAGGCACCATGTCACTCATGCTCATCCCTGCCCACTGTGCTTACTTGCCACCACTCAGGTGTGCTACTGTGGAGTTGGGAGAGGCTCCTGCTGCCACAGCTGCCCTCACCAGCCATGAGCCAGGCTTCTGGCTGAGTGGCGCTCCCCCTGTGGGAGTGCACTGACCACCAGGGGACAGCTCCTGTGTTGAGCATCTGCCCTGTGGTCAGTATGTGTCATAACAACCGGTCATTCCGGTCATTCCATTGTAATGGTTGCTTAGGCTTTTATATATATAGACTAGAGGCTCGGTGCACAAAAATTTGTGCACTTGGGGAAATTCCTCAGCCAAGCCTGTGCCCTCTCACAGTCTGGAAACCCTTGGGGGATATCCACCTGCTTGCTTAGGCCCACTCTCTGGGTGATCAGGCCTAAGCTGATGTTCAGAGATCCCTCTGGCAGCCCAGGAGCCTTTGGGGAATGTCCACTTGCCAGCGGGGAGCAGGCCGAAGCTGCAGTCAGATATCCTTAGTGCTGCTGAGGAGGCAGGAGAGGATCCCACCACCACTGCTATACTGGCAGCCATCAGCCTGGCTTGTGGCTGAGCAGAGCTCCCCCTGTGGGAGTGCACTGACCACCAAGGGCAGCTCCTGCATTGAACATCTGCCCCCTGGTGGTCAGTGTGTGTCATAGTGACCAGTCATTCCCAGTGGTTCTGCTGTTAGGGTCAATTTGCATATTACCCTTTTATTATATAGGATTTGTTTCTTTTTTCCTATATAAAATTTATAGATTTCCATCTCCAAATACTGCATCCCAATCTGTTTGTACTGGCTAAACATCCTATTTATTATTTCTTTCTCACCTTACAGAATCTGTTATTAGATATATTCACTGAGACTTTTTAAAGATTATGATATTATTCACTGCAATATATTCTATGAAGATTCTTCTTCAATATGCTTAAGTCCCTTTATATTACTTCTGACACTCTGTCCAATTGTTGAAGCTTAGATTTTATCCTCTTTAATGTATACATGCATATTTTTATCTTCAACCAGAGTCAGTCCCAATATATATATATATATATATATATATATATATATATATATATATATGTAATTTCTATGTATCCACATTTGTAATTTCTATCTATATCATTGTTCTCATTTCTAAAGTTCTTGCTCAGGTAATTGTGCCACCTCTTTTGTGTGGTTACCTTTGATTGTGTGGGCAGTATAGTATCATTGGAAAAGTATTTGCAGAAGTAATTTGAGGATAAGCATGCTGCTATGATAACATCTTACTCTAGAAAATGATTCTCATTAACTTCTGTCATCTGTGGCCTTATAATCTTTATTTAACTTAATCCAATCACATGGTTTGAGGTATCCTTGGCTGTTCATACTATTTAAAATTGGACTTCATTATGTGTGAAGGCTAATTTTATTCCATTTAATTTTACTCTTAGAACGAAGGCTTTTGGGGTCTAAGACCACCTTACATAGATTAGGGTGATTATTAAAATCAGGTTGATTCTTGATGTCCCAGGAGGATATACATGACGGATATGGATTATTATACAAAAATAGATATCTTTTGTTCAAAGAACCATCCTTTGTTGAGAAAATCCTAAATATACCTCATTATGAAGCAGATTAAATCACACAACTCGAGCAATGCCTCCTCTGCCTACGGATACAATAACCCTTCTAGGTTACCAATAGAAAAGCATATGTAGCATTTATTCTGCTAATTCATGGGAGACATATTTTACTTAAATAACCAATCAAGCACACATTCTTTAACATGTCAGACTACTAATCACATTTATTGGTGAAGGCGTCTGAGGATTTTGATTGCATAAGGAATCATTCTGGCGTAGACAAGAGTGCAGAGCTGCCTAAGGGCTATTTATCTGTCGCTTTGTGCCGTGTGCTAAGGGTGAAATGCAGAAGTGGATGCAGTCAGTCTTCAGCCTGATGAAGATGTCTTACTCTGTTAAAGAGACTTTTATTATTTAAAAATTATAATGAGGGTGGCAATACTTTTTATCTTACATAAGGCTTGGCTTTATTAAACAAATATATAACTGTGTTAAAGAACACAATGTCATTGCTACATCAGTTTTTAGTTCTTGCTGTGAACATTAATGCTAGAATTACCAAAGGCATATACACAGTTGAGTTAATTTCTTATACTAATCGTATCACAAAGTCATGTAACTGAAAGCATTCTGCCTGGGGCTCAGGAGCCCCAAGGTTTTGCCACAGCTATGTTTGTAACTGGCTGTGTGGTTATGGAAAGTTGTTGAGACCATTCCACATAGGTAAACTAAGGACCATAATCACTGCCTAAAAATGTATTAGGTATTCAAAAGTTCGTGATAGGAAATATTATCAATAAACATTGATAGCCTACCTAATTTCAGTGCATTCTCTATAGTGTGTGTGTCTGTGTGTATGTCTGAAAATGAATTATATTTCTTAAAGGGTGGGGTTTAGAACATTTTCTTTTTGGTTCATTGCTATAGTATCTGGCACACTGCTGACTACAAACTACCTGAATAGAACAGATGTACATCTTCCTTTTGTATGATGGGAAAAACGTTGGTATCCTCAAATAAAAGCCAAAAGATGTTTGATGTAATTTTCTCTGAATTTAATGATTTCATTTTTAAAATCTGAAAAAGGTTGACATCCAAATAAACACTTTTTCAGTGAAACTGATGATTAAACAGAAACAATTTACATTTTGGTGGGGAATTTGCCATATATATATATATATATATATATATATATATATATATATATATGGCAAATTCCCTAGCATATATATATATATATATATATATATATATATATATATATGGCAAATTCCCTAGCATATATATAGTGTATGAGTGATTACAAGGGTTGTTAGTAGTAGTTATTAGTTTTCTCTAATTATTCTTGACAGATATTTGCCCTGATTGAAAAGACAATAAATTGCATCTTATCTGAAAGATATGCCATATGTAGCATTTACTGGCACAGAGAAAAATGTGTTTTTATATATTAACTAGTATATTAACTAGAGGCCTGGTGTACAAATTCGTGCATGGATGGGGTCCCTCACGGTGGCCTGCAGAGATCGGGCCCCAGCTCGTGACCCCAGCCTCACAGTCACAGCTCACACCCCCAGCCTAGCAGCCCTGCAGCCCCACCTGACACCCTGCTTTGGCCTGGTGCCATCCCCTCACCTTCTCCACCATTCTGCCTGTGGGTTGATTGATCAGGGCTGGGGCCCCGCTGCCACTGCTAGTCGCCATCTGTGGGGCAATCAGCCGGGTCCCCCCCCCGTCCCCCCTCCCCAGCTCCCTCAGCACCTGGGATTTGAGTGGTGGCCCTGTCCCCTGCTCCGGCTGTTAGTTGCCATCTGTGAGGCGATAGGGCCCCTGCTCACGGACACGTCATAGTGAGCGGTCGAACTCCCAGTTGAAAGACCACCTGAGAGGACAAGTTGTATATTAGGCTTTTATTATATAGGAAATATATGTATGTACATTGGACTGTATGTGTGTATAAGGGAGGGAGAGGGGGAGAGAGAGAGAGAGAGAGAGAGAGAGAGAGAGAGAGAGAGAGAGAGAGATGCCCCCCCTTTATGCAAAAGGTGCCTATTACTGCTTAATGGATGAAATAAAAATTGAACAGCTCTATAAATATATGACACAACTATAAAGAAAATATAGTATATGGAAGAACTGAAGCTCTATGAGCACAGAAATGGCATTTTAGAGTACTCAGAAACATTAAGGCTGTTCTGATATTCTCTATTGGTATGTAGGAGATGAATAAAAGTTTGCATGGAAAATAATGCAGTTTATTAAAATGAGTATATTTCAAAGATCTTTTGCATAACTGAAAAGATGCTCTGAATGAAGTTATTTTTAAATAATAGATTAAAATGTTAGTTCATCACCACTAAATTGATGGAGAAAAGAAGCTAAATTTGCATGAAATGTACAGTACTAGAAGGAGAAATTGTGTCTGTGTGGGAAAAGATGGAATATTTTAAGAAGAAAGAGAACTTTGATAGCTATGATCATTAATAAGTAATTTTATTTTCAAAAGAATATTAACTTAATCACATATGTCCACATGAAATTAAATGTCTATTTTATTATCATTTAATTCAAAATATTAGCAAAGAAATATACTATAAAGAACTTGCCTTCAAAAGATTAAAAGCAGACCTTATAGTTTTTATCTTATGTGGGAATCATTTATTTGGAAAAACTATCATTTTTTTTAATTAGTTATTATGAGTAGAGAAAAAGTAATAGAAAGAAAATATGTGCCTGATAGCAAGATAATCACTAACTGCGATAGCAATAAAATTAGCATGAATACTATATTATAATTAAGTTCACTAGAGAAGATTTTTACATAATAACCAAATTCATCTTATATTCTCTGATGAAAGGAAATTAGATGTGAGGATGGATAAATCATTTCCCTAAAATGCCTGTGAATCTATTAACAAACTTTAAGGGTGTTTTATTATTTCAAGAATTTATTTTTATTTTAAATGTTGTTTTTCAAAAACTCTTTACAATGTTTTATTTTCCTCTAAAATATTTATTTTTCAATATAAAATCAACTTTATGATATATTTTTTTGCACAACATATGAACAAGTAATGAATATAGAATTATTCAGAAGTAAGTGTTTCCCCTTTACTTGAATGACACCATGAAATTCAGGGGGAGAAATACAGTCATAACTCCAAAATTTGATTTTGCTTGAGCTAATTCAAATAAAAGTATCAAATTTATTTACAATTTGGGAGCCATATTTTGAAATATATTAAAAAGCTGGCATGCTAGTTTTTTTCAAGACACAAATGATTTTGTTAAGTGTTTTAAACATTCTCTCTTTCATGGTGTGTGTGTGTGTGTGTGTGTGTGTGTGTGTGTGTTTGAAAAGGGTGTTAATTTAGTCTCAAGAGATATGAGCATTAGAAAAGAAGGGGAGACAAATTCCTGAAACATGCATATCCATTTCCTTCTACCAAAGTCACCAATTATTTTATGGAAGAAAAACTGACATTATATATATGTACCTATATCTATTACATATATGAGTATAGCATGTAGTATAGTTATGTAACATATGTATTATGTGAAACATGAGAAAGAATTTGAATCAAATTAAGAGAAGCGCTGCAACACAACAAAACCAGCCTAAGTAAAATAAATACTTCAAATTCAGTCACCCCCTGATTTTTCATTGATAGCGCAGTTATATTTGGAACTCCTGGGTTTTCTTACTTTTTGTCTTATGTAATTCTAAGATGTATAATATTAAGTCATTGTTCAGACTATATCAATCACATGTAAGAAACTTGCATTACTTTGTATAAAATGGTAATTTTTGTGCATGTCTGTATTGATTAAGAGTCTTATTCCTGAATGAGAGAGATTCTTATACTTGTATTTGCTAATCCATCTAAATATGTTGTGGAGCATTCAGCGAGAGATGAGCCGGATTTTATCTCGCAATGGGGCCTCCAAATGTTGTGGAGGCAACATTCTTGAGAATATGTACACCGAGTCCGGTTAGGTCTTAAGCAGCAAGCGAAGATTTATTGAGCTGGCCAGCTGGTCTGCAGCGCCAGCACCCCATAGAAGTGAGGACTGACACTGCAGCTCCGACCAGATGCAGAAGCAAGCTTTTATTCACAAAAACCACAAAAAGGTGACACACAAGTTTTGTTTCTCATGGACTCATAAGTTTTGGCTGGAGCATGACTATTCCCTGATCTCTAGCAGTAGCAGTAAGTCCTACTGAGCTGCAAACGAGCTGGGGCAAGTTGACCTTTACATTCCCTACTGGTCTTTATTGGAATCAAATCCTTGATTCAGCTTCCTCCTCTAAGAAATGAAATTGAGGAGGCATTTGCCCTGAGTAGTTTCTAGATAGCAGGATGGTGGTGTCACAGACTTCGACATAGGGGAAGGAGTTTAGAGGGTAGTTGGTAGGTAAGACATAAGTCCCCGTCCCTTGGACATCCTCTAAAGTGATGGCCACTGGTCCATGTCCCCAAAGGCATAGTTCATCTGGAAGTCCCTCTATATGTGGGGCTCGAGGCTATCAGCATTGTGTTGCTTCACCAAACCAGGTTTCCTGGAACGTAGTTGGGATGAGCCACGGGTGACTGCTTCTGGTCCTCTTTGTGTATCGCCTGCACCAGCTGGCAGACTGACGTGGAACAGCTCTGGAGTGCCTGTAAGGACCTAAGCAAATTATGAGTAGACAACTGGGCAAGCTCCTCTTCCTGTTTGTGGGAAAGGAGGGATAGTGGTCTGCCAAACATGATTTAGTTCTCTGGGGGGGTATGGCCAGTAGTACCTCAAGGGGTCCTACTGGTCTGAGGGCAGCCTCCTGGGCTGCTTCGTCTACAGTCTAGTTCCCTCTTGCTACTGAGGAGTCCCCTTGTCTTACATACGTAGAGGTGGAAAGAATTAGTTACATATGGTAGTGCCAGTTGGCCCATTGTCCTTGCTCTGCTCATGTCTGTCTAACTGCCTACTATATTACCTCAAGGATCCTGGCTCTGAATTATTTCAGGGAAAATGGCCGTTGAATTTCTTCTGTAGCTGTCTTGTGCTGAGGGGGGACTGAAGTTTCTCTCAGAGCCAAGAGATCCTTACTGTCTGTCAGAGGGACTATGAGGCCTGGGCACAAAAGGAGGTGGGCTTGTAACCTGGAGGAGACAAACTGTAACAAATGGTCCAGTGAAAGGGAAAGAAAACATTTCAGTTTTAATAACCTCTATTGAAAGAGTTTTTCTCCTTAAAATTACCCCTCTGTTTATCAAGACCACTTTATCTATTGTATTTAATTTGGCCTGATTGTTTGCATAAACACAACAGAATGGTAACTGACTACCTCTGCTGGAATTTCATGATTGAATCTTAATGTGGCCCCGTAGGGCCAGGAAGCCAAGCCATCCAGCTGCCATCAGGCCTGCCTGCAGTACCTGCTGAGTTAGGTGAATTACTAACCTGCAGTGGCTCTACCCCAACCCATTGTCCTTGCTTTAAGACCCTTCTCAGCAGCCCTCCTACTCTTCACGGCCCAGAGTGTGCGGGGGTCCCACTGCTCCCCTTCTACTTTGACCAACCGCCAGCGATGGTAAGGTATGGGCCTGATACTTCAGCGCCAGCTATTTTCAGGGCTACCAAGCAAGATAGCAGGCTTTCTCCATGGCACTCTTATTGGCTTTAAGTCTTCAGAGTTCAGAGAGGGCTCTTTAAAGCATGATAAAGTTTCCAGTCAATAAAACCACTATTGGAAACCAGTCTTATTGAATTTATGCAAATAAATGTGTTACCATGATTTATTAAGCATTGCCAAATTTCAGAGGAATTGTATAAGGATAAAAATATACTGACCTGCTTTAAGATCTCTTGATTTTCCTTGCCAGTTTTCCTCTGGACTCTCCAGAGTTATAACAAAACAGTAACTGTTGGATTTCTTTTATCAGTCCCCCTAAGTACTTTGGCGTAACTATTTACCCTTTGTTTAGGGAGGCAGAATGTAAATTATTTCCTCTTCCTGGCTTACTGGCCTGTATTATTTCTTTTTAATTTCCTTGCAACATTTCTCTTCTTCTTCTTATCCCATACACAACTTTTATAAATTTCACACTTTCAAATTAACCTTTACATCTTCTTTCTATAGCCTTTAAAAATTCATAAGTAGGCCAAAGACCTTCTACTTAGTAATTCCTTATTCTTAGAAACCTCAATCCTTTAATGACTAGAACTTCTGTGATATTGTAAGGGTTAATGAGAACAAAACAGGACAGAGAAAAACTCACTGTGTTTAGTAGCAGCTTGCGGCCTTGAGTCTGAGGAGGGTCATATAAGTAAAAAATCAATAAGAAACTAACTCTCTCTTCTTTCCCTGCCAATGCCTCCCCACCCACCCCCGCCTTTATGCATTAACCATTTACTCTGTCCTTAGTTGTTCTCCCTCCTAGATTTTTCCTTCTTTATTCTAACCCCCAGGGTCAAACCCTTCTCCTCCTTTATTATTCCTGATTTCTCTGACCAACCCCTTGTCCCCAGCCTAGGGCTCCTCCATCCAAGCAACAAACTAGATTGAGCTGGCCAGCTAGTCTGCAGCGCCCCATCAAAGTGAGGACTGACATTGCAGCTCTGACCAGATGCAGAAGCAAGCTTTTATTCACAAAAAACACAAAAAGGTGACACACAAATTTTGTTTCTCACAGACTCATAAGTTTTGGCTAGAGCATGGCTATTCCCTTATCTCTAGCAATAGCAGTAAGTCCTACTGAGCTGCAAACAAGCTGGGGCAAGTTGATCTTTACAAATATATCTGTTGAACTAAGAGAAACTTTCATACACCTAAAGATATGTGAAACATTTCCCCAAAGTTTTCATTTTAGAAAATTAAAATTGAAAAGTTGCAAGAATGCTACAATGAGCATTTATGTACCATCTATATATGTATCTCTCTCTATTTTGTGTCAGAATTTCCTATTGATGTTTGTCTTTTTCTTCCTCTTTCCCTCCACCTCTATAAATGTGTGTGTGTGTGTGTGCATGTGTGTGGCTATACATTACTCTCCCTGAAATGGTACAGCATGGCAGTTAACAGGAAATCATGTTTCATCAATAATAAATATATTCTCCCACATAAATCAATATAATGAATACTACTTTCAGTAGTGTCTTAGAGTTGTTCCTTTTTATGACCCAGGATGTACGGCAGAATCTTTTATTAGTGTTTCTTGTCATGAATTTAGTTTTCCTTTCATCTAGAAGAATCTACCCAAGTATTTTTGCCTTTCATGGCATGAAGACTTACAAAAGTATGTAATTGAGTTTCCAAAATTTGCTTTTCCCACAGAAGCATTTTTACTTGTTTCTTTTATATAAGTAGGCATGCACATGTAACTTAAGTATATAAATTAGAGTGATAAAAGCTACTTCTTTCCAATTCAGTGGGATAGCCACATTAAAAATAATACAACTCTTTTTCTCCCCAAGGAATCTCATTGTATTGATTACTTAAATCAAAAAAGGTAGTATGTGCAGTGATATTTAAAGAGAAAACAAACTCTTATCACATATTTCTCTACCCTTTTCACAAAAATTAAGTCATTTTTAAATCAGATAAAGGGTTTTATTTGAAGCAGTTTTGCTAATATATAGGAATAATGAAAATTGATTAGAGTCATTTACTTAAATGCAATTCCTTAAATGCAATGAAATGTAGTTATTAGATTTTCTGTACTGTGCTTGAGTATGTAAAAATTGGCATGTATTTATCTACCCTGTAATTTCATGATGTTACAATGTTATTACTCAATAATGACTTAGCAATTACTCTATAATTACCTGATCACTGAATAGTAATTATCACATAATTAGAAGATCAATTTCCCAAGACTGGAAAATATACAGCAATTTGGGCCATATAAACAGTGCTTGTAAATGTAAATGTGTTTGTAAGATTATTATTTGCATATAAAATAAAACCAATAAATATAATTTAGAGTCCTATAACTAGATTGCAAGACAAGTTGAAGATTAAGTTTATAAGAAATAGGCAGTCGTGTGCTTATGATAATAAAACAATTATTTACCTCTCATTAAAAACGTATTAGTAAAACATTGTTGTTATGTATAATAAGTAAGGTACATTTTTAAAAGCAGTTGGCATTAGGAATTAATAAGTGATAGTTTTTATTAGTGGGAAAACAATAAATAAAACACAGCTAAAGAGAATTTCCTCCTTATGTCATTATATGGAAATATTATTCATAAACATTTGAATAAAAATCCAAATAGCTACATTAAGTGAAATAATTTGAGTATTGTTAATTTTGTTTTGCTTGTGCTAATATATATTTGGTGATGTGATTTCTCTTTAAATTAAAACAGTTAAGTAAATCATCTTATATCTATTTAAAATATCACAGATTCTTATTATTGATTATTAGTTTTTCTGGAATATTATGCTTTTATTTTTTTCTTTGCACACTAGAAATACCTTCTTCAGGTCCATCTATAAAGTGTTTCCTGGAAAGACTGAGGAGTCTTTGTACCTGCCACAGATAAAGGGACACTGGTTCTATTTGTACCAGGACTTAAATATTTTCTCCTTTTCATCTTGAAATTCCCTGGCAGTGTGAAATTTGAAAGTGTATTAGTGGAGTTGTAATGTAGGCAAACAAGTACAAATGAAGAACAAAAGGGAACATACATGTCCTAACATCAGCAGACTCATTTATGGAGTGTGAACTGTGTATAGATTATAAACAAGAACATAGTCCATAAAAACAAGACTTTCACAGTCATTATTCCCTCTCTGGAGCATTCTATCTCTCTGCACATTAAAAACAACAATAACAACAACAAAACCCACAAAACAAACAAACAAACAAAAAACAAAGTTAAAGCCAGGTCTATTTCATGTCTTTTGTTCATTGTCTTATTTTCAACTAAGGTGGTATTGTTTTTTAAAAAAAAACACTCCCTTCATTAAACCATTTAACACTGATGCCAACTACATCTGACAGAAAGACTTAGAGTAGCCTACCAGCAGGTCCTGTTGCGAGAAATGGTACTCCTGGAAAATTACTCCCTGTTCAACTATTGACTTTCAACTCACTTATTTGCATTGTAGTCCCTTGGAAATATACTACCGATATTATCAGGCAATTGCACATGGTACATAGGCAAACAGGTATTCAGAGCCTCTACAACAAGATGGAAAGAAGTAGTAGAGGACGTAAACCCAGTGGGAATGGCAAAAGTAGATGAAGAGTTGATGGGACACTAAGAATGATAAGATGGTGTCACTGGTAGTAGCGTGTCTTACTTTGGACCACAAGAATAGGGATGCTTGCCCCCCAGCCAGCTGTGCTGCTGTAGCTATATCTGAGAAAAATGCCAATTTTTACCTACATAAAGGAGCTGATTCACAAGATCTGCATTGTTGGAAAATGGTGAGGGCTAAAGTGATGGGGGAGGGGAAGCATTGAAGGGTGACCTCCCCTTCTCAGTACCCCTTCCATGGCCAGGGCCTCACACTGTCCCCCTCAGAGCCTCTCAACAGTCCCATGGGCAGAGCAGAACTGGATGACTAGCTCCATTTTATAGTGGGGAAAGTGTCAATTTTATGATATCAATTTTCTCTAAATTAATCTATAGATTCAATGCAAGAAAAAAACAGCCCTAGCTGGTCGGGCACAGTGGATGGAGCATCAGCCTGTAGATTCAGGGGTCCCAGGTTCGATTCTAGTCAAGGGCATGTACTTGGTTGCGGGCACATCCTCAGTGGGGAGTGTGCAGGAGGCAGCTGATCGATGTTTCTCTCTCATCAGTGTTTCCAACTCTCTATCCCTCTCTCTTCCTCTCTGTAAAAAATCAATAAAATATTATTTTTAAAAAAAGAAAAAAAAACATTTTTTTCAAAGCTCTAGAACAGTCAAATCAAATCTATGGTTTTAAAAAAATAATAGCACTTACATCTGGGCACAGATTGTAGGAATTGACTACAAGGAATACTCAGGGTGGCTCAGTTGATTATCATTCCATGCACTGAATGGTTGCTGGTTTGATCCCCCGTTAGGTGTGTGTGTGGCAGGGGGTGGGCAACTGATGTTTATCTCTCACATCAATGTATACCTCTCTCTTCCTTCCTTTCTTTCTAAAATTAATAAAAACATATTTTAAAAAAGAAATTTTCTAGATGATGGTAATGTTCAGTATCTTGATAAATGTTACCTTTACACAGATTTATGTAATTGTCAGAACTAAGCTACATTTGCTATTGAGATCTGTGCTTTTCAATGTATATAAATTTTAAATTCAATTGGTAAACACTGAACATTAGATTAAATTATATATATATATATATATATATATATATATATATACTAAATATTTTGTATATACTAAATATTTAGTATATACTAAATAAAGTATTTAGTATATATATATACTAAAGTATTTAGGAAAAGAATATAGAAGCCTGCAATTTATTTGGAAAATCTAATAGACATTGACTCTGATCTCATACCAGAAACACAAAATAGTGAACACACAGAAGAAATATTTGCAAAGCATATGTAAGATAATGGATTAATACCTACAATATAAGAACTCCTATAAGTCAACAACAACAAATAATTTTTAAAATGGGCCAAAAACTTGACTACACATTTCTTCAATGAAGACATACAAATAGGCAATAATCTCAAGAAAATATGCTTAAGATCACTAGTCATTAAGAAAATGTAAATTAAAATCACAATGAGATAGAACCTTACCCCTATTAGTATGAATATATATATATATATATATATATATATATATATATATGAAAAAAAATTGGTGAGAATGTGGAGATACTAAAATGCCAATTCATTCTGGTGGGAATGCAAAATGGTACACCTACTATGAAAAATAGTTTGATAGTTCCTCAAAAAGTTAAACATAGAATTACCATATGTTTCAGCAATTCCACTTCTAGATATATACCCCCAAATAATTTAAAACACAGACTCAAACATATACTTGCACAGCAATGTTCATAGCAACCAGTGTTCATAACAAACATTAAATATTCACAATACCCAAACAGTGGAAACAATTCAAATATCTGTACAAGGATGAATAAATAAAATGAGGTATATTACAAATGATGGTTATATTATGTAGTCTTAAAAAGAATGGCATTTTAATGCCCACTATAATATGAATGAGCCTTGAAAACATTATGCTAAGTAAAGTAAGCCAGTTTCAAAAGTTAAAAAAATATGAATAATTTCACTTAAGTGGAATAGGCAAATTTATTGACATGGAAAATTGAAGTTACTAGAGGTCAATAGGAGAGGGTATGGGGAGTTACTAATTAAAAAGAAGAAAGTTTGCCCTAGCCAGTTTGGCTCAGTGAATAGAGCATCAGCCTGAAGGATCCCAGGTTCAATTCCTTTCAAGGGCACATGCTAGGGTTGTAAGCACAATCCCCAGTAGGGGGCATGCAGGAGGCAGCCAATCAATGATTCCCTTTCATCATCGATATTTCTCTTTTCCTCTCCCTTCCTCTATGAAATCAATAAAAATATATCCTATATAATAAAATCCCAATATGCAAATCAACTGAACGGCAAAACAAGCAGTCACTATGATGTGTGCTGACCACAGAGGGCAGATGCTCAATGCAGGAGCTGACCCCTGGTGGTCAGTACACTCCCACAGGGGAGAGCTGCTCAGCTAGAAGCTGAGCTCATGGCTGGTGAGTGCAGCAGTGGTGGCAGGAGCACTCTCCCGCCTCTGCTGCAGGTGGGTGGTAAGGAGCGAGGGTCCTGGACCGGGAGAGCCCTTGACTGAGAGAGGGATATCTGCCTGCCAGCTCATGCTCAATCCCTAGAGGACACATGCTAGGCTGAGAGACCCCCAGTTCATGAATGTCATGCACCAGGCCTCTAGTTCATAATAATAAAAGCATAATATTCTAATTAGACCAGACATCCTTCCAGTCATCCTTCCATCATTCCAGACAAAGATGGAGCTATGAGGGAAACCTGGGTCCCAGGTGCCTGCAGACAGCTGAAGGGAAGCCAGGGTCCTGGGAGCTAGGGGGATGCTGGCAGCCAGAGAAAGGAAGGCCTACTCTTGCACGAATTTCATGCATCAGACCTCTAGTTTAAAAATAAAATAAAAAGAAGTTTTTGTGTAGGATAAAGAAATTATTGGTAGTGACAATTATACAACACTGTGGGTGTACTTAAAGCTATAGAATTGTACACTTAAAATGGTTAAAATGATAAATTTTATTATATATATATATATATATATATATATATATATATATATATCTTGTTATAATAAAACCCTGTCAAAATATATTACAAACCAAATCATAAAACCTGAAACCAACATTTCTATACTCAAACACATGAGAAAAATCATATATACATATTTGTATATGCATACAAATACATAAATTATACATCTGCCCAAAGTCCTCCAAAATTATATATTTATGCAAATGTGATTATGTAGGTTTGGAGAATCTACTTTGTTTTAGACCATTGGCCACAGAAAATATGTCGACATGCAAAGTGGTAAAGTCTTTATTCTCAAAAACAGAGTTCAGTAATGGGGTAGAGAGTAGTGCTGTGTCATTTTTAAAAGGCTATTTATGGGAGGACACCATGAAAAGGGAATATTAGAGAAAATACATACATTAAGTCAAAGAATTAGCCAGTAAAATACCTGGGAAAAGTATTTGAGGCAGGGTAGACAAGAGAAAAATCTCTGAGATCTTACAGCAAATGGACTTTCAGGAATCACAAAGACGTGAGTGTAGTTTGCATGAGTGAGTAAGAAGGAAAGTGGTAAGAAATGAGATTAAAATGTCACTCAAGGAGAAGAGGGTGTCAGCCATTGTAGGCCCTGGAAAGTACTCAAGGTTATTACTTAGGGCTAAATTTCCATAGATGTGCTCAAGAAGCCATCTCAAGGGCAAAAGTGAAGTTAAGTGAACAAGTAGGATTCCTTATATGAGGTAGCAAAAATAGGTTTACAGCTCTTTGACAGAAAATAATACAATAATTAATAAATAATGATACAAGAATTAACTCTGCCTTGCATACTCCCAATTGTAAACCTACTTTTGTCTATCCTTGCACTTACCTTCGCCCATCTTCCTTAAACGACTGCTCAGAGGTTCTTGCTTTTATTCTGCATTCAGACATTTGATATGACATTTTCTCAGATTTTGAAATTGCAAAGAAAGCAAACATGACAGAGATAAGTGAACAGTTCAAGTGTCTTAAACATGTATCAGAAAAGAATTAGCCTCCTGGATCCTTTACTCATTTATCAATTGAACAAGCGCATGAAGTAAACAATGTTATCCCGATTTTTTAAGAGGAAAGAGGAGGAGCTCAATTTCGGAAAACCTAAGTTGTGTATTTTAGATTGCACAACTAACAAGAACCAAGTAAAGATGCAAATCCAGGACAGCCTGATGATAGAACAGTTTCTCCATTGTGACCACATGAATTCTCACTTGCTATGAGGAATGGGGCATTCTCGAACCTGGTTGCTGCAGAAAACGCGAGAACTTTTTATCCAATGATGACTGCAATCCTTTGGCATCATTCTTTACAGAAGCCTCTAATTAGGACATATGTTCTTAAAGGGTTATTTACTCATAGTCATACACAAATTAGTACAGGAGTTAGAAGTATAACAATCACCTGGTTGATATATATATATAATTTCAGAGAGAAAGGGAGAGGGAGAGAGAGATAGAAACATCAATGATGAGAAACATTGATCGGCTGCCTCCTGCACGCCCCACACTGGGGATCAAGCCTACAACCTGGGAATGTGCCCTTGACCAGAATCAAACCTGGGACCCTTCAGTCCGATGCTCTACCTACTGAGCCAAACTGGCTAGGGATATATATATATATATATGTTTTAAGAGAGGTGCTCTGGTATTATATACAAAAGTAAAAGAATTTCAAATTCTTATTGAAAAGGAATAGGATTCAAGAAGTCTTTGTTACTAGAACATTATTAGGGTTTTTATGTTTTGGTAATCTAAAATATCAGGTATCAACAAACATTTTAATTATCCATCTTCATGCAATTTAACAGATACAAATTTCATTGTAAAGCTCTACCAATTGCTACACAAGCTTCCTTATTCTGTTTCCCATTCAGTTTCTTAAGAATCATTAGCCATCAAATCCAGTGAGCAAGCAAGAAACATCCAAATAGCCAATATTTTGAGCGGGTATTACAGCAGCCTTAAAAAACCTGACGTTTATTGATTTTGTTTAAATATGATGGATATCGGAAGCCTCATTAATTCTTAAGAGGCCAGGAAGAAAGTGTATTATTGCTTTTAGGTACACAAGAGCTGAAAATGTTCAAACATGAGTGAGCTTCAGAATATATATCAAGATAAAAATCAATGTCTTCCAGGTTAATCTCCTCTATACATTTACCATAGTGAGCAGTTTTCTCAGTGTGCCTCCATACTTCCAATTCAGACTAAAAAGCATTACATTCACGCTGGTCAACTCTCTCATAAGAGTTATGGAATGTACTGAATTCGGGTCTGAAATGAGAACACTAAAATTGATTAGCGGGTTGTCATATCAGGAAAGAGGAAAGGAAATACATATGTGCAGCTAAGCTGAAGGAAGAATAGGTTAATTTTTAACATATTTGAATAGCACAAATGTCAGAGTGAACAGGGAATTTTTTATTTTGGTACAAGGTAGCTGGAAGTGCCAGGATGAAATATAGAAAAAAAGGATATTTTGGTGAAATTGGAACTGTACAATATATGTAGTCTCAGTAAAAAAAAAATTGTAAAAATAAAATGTACTGGCCTAGTTCTAAGAAATGTGTTAAACTCAAGTGGCAGAAATGAGATGTTTTCTGCTTTCTTTGCTACTATTCTTACAATAGTTTTTTAGTGTGTGGGGGTACAAGGGGGTCTTTGAAAGATTGCTAAGAATCATTTCATTCTAGATTTCAAACCAGCTGCATCCAGGAACCAAAATAAAGTATTATATGGATGTATCACTTATTTGAATTGCAATAAAACAACATTACTTAAACTGTATTAAAAACTTCAGTGGAAAGAAACCTAACATCTGACCAACCTGTGTTGCTCAGTGGTTGAGCTTCAACCTATGAACCAGGAGGTCACAGTT
>PVJC01018471.1:0-31305 GCA_004026665.1 Murina feae | reverse complement strand
CCTAGTGTGTGTGTGTGTGTGTGTGTGTGTATTTTTTTTTTTTTTAAAAAGGTGTGCATTGAACATGGAAGGCATCAGCAGCAGGTGGCAGAGTATGAAACATGCTGGGTGTTGGGTGTGGTGGGATGGTGGAGCAGGTGAGTGGGGGCACCAGACCAAGGTGGGGCGCTGGTTGAAGTCATTGGGGTGAGCCTCTGGTGGTTACTGAAAATTCTTTGCTCCCGCATGCTCCGGTCTCACCTTGTGCTCCCACCTGCTGCTGGTGCTGGCCCCACTTGCATCATTGCTGGTGCCCAGCTCTGGCCTTGATTGCTTGGTGCCATCAGCGGGTGTGAGTGGTGGCTGCAAACCCTGATCGCCCCTCAGGGCGTCTGCACCTTCCCCTGCTCCTGATGGGTGTTTGGGGCCAGCAGCCACCTCTTGCACCCACTCCTGGAGATGGCCCTGCTTGCACCCACTGCTAGTGCCTGGCTCTGGTCCGATTGCTTGGCGCTGTCAGTGAGTGCAAGAGGTGGCTGCAGGCCCCAATCGTCCCTGGGGGCTCTTCACCTCCCCCTGCTTGCACCTGCTGATGGCATTGGCCCCACTCACACCCGCTACTGGCACTGGCTCCAATTGCTCCACACTGTCAGTGGGTGTGAATGGAGCTGGCACTGTTGGAGCCTGGGAGCAGTAGCAGTAGGAGTGGGGTAGCAGGCAGACAGGGGACCATGGTGGGATGGGCCAGGTGGGGTCATGGAGGATGGGCGGTGACCTGCCCCTGTGCCTACCGCAGCCTCACAGCCCACACTTCCTTTCAAGGTGCACAAATTCATGCACTGAGCCCCTAGTTAGTATATAATGGTATTTATTGGTACAGCATTTTGCTACGTTCATTACATAGTTGGTAGGGGTTTCCCTCCATAGTTATTCTCTGTGCCATAGAAAGTTTTCCAAAATCACAGTAGGTATGAACAAATTCTAAGAGTGTTCAAGCACTTCACTACCAGTTTTACAGAAGGCGCAGGCAATCGAAACTCTAAATTTAGACAAATCTATGCAGAGTTTCCTAGTAGCATTTACAAACATATTGATTGTACATTGTCATAGACTAATACATGAATTAACTACTAGGAATTCATTTTACTCTTTGAAGGAAAACACTGGTAAACCTAGTGTGTGGAATGCGGGTATCTCTGAAAAATAAAATGTAATGCCACTTACTGAAGGAGCATGTTGAAACATTCATTACCTTTTTAGTGGCATTACCATTTGGTAGTTATAGCCTGGTCTAAAAGCAGATGTCCAGAACTGTGCTTGTTATGAAATGTGTAAGAGTTCAAACACTTCACTGCGGCATTACAGGAGCAGGTAACTGAGACACAATCTAGACAGATGTAGCCAGTTTGTTAGCAGTATCTACAAATATATTATTTCTATATTATGTCATAGACTAACACATGGATCCCCTAGTGGGAATTCATTTCATTGAATTCCTTTGAAGGAATATAAACCTTGTGTGTGGAATGCTGATATGTTCTGTGAAATATTATAATACAACTAGAGGCCCAGTGCACAAAAATTCATGCATTCCCTCAGCCCAGCCTGTGCCCTCTCAGTCCAGGAACCCTCAGGGTATGTCTGACTGATGGCTTAGGTCTGCTCCCCACGGAGAGTGGGCCTAAGCCACAGTCAGGCCTCCCTCTGCAGGAGGCGACCATGAGCTGATCAGAGGAGGCGCTGGCTGGTGAGTGGCCAGCCCTGCCCCCCATTGCCCCACAGCCGCTGGTGGCCTCCCTCTGTGGGAGGCAATTGGGCAGGCTGATCAGGTGTCCTGCCTCCCTGATCACCTCTCTACTGCTGCTGGTCACCACTGTCCCCTGATCACCATCCCCTCCCTCTGCCAGCTGGCATGTGCCTTGGCTGGCCTGGTGCTGCCTGCTCACCAGCTACCTTTCCCCCAACCCTCCCACCCCCCGTCAACCAGTTGTTCTGCTGTTTGGTCAATTTGCATATTACACTTTTATTATATAGGATGCCATTTATAGGGGTAGCAAGTTGGAACATTCAATACAGAGTTAGTCGTTATAATTTGTGCTGTAAGCAGTTTGCCAAAATCCCTCTTGGTAGAATTACTTCTGCATATCAGAATATATAGATAATTGAAACACTAAAGTAAGACAGGTTGAACCAGAGTTTCTAGTAATGATTACAAATGTATTGACTATACAATATGTAATAGACTAATTCATGTATCACATGCTGGGAATATGATTCACTCTTTGAAGCAACACACAGTAAACTTGTGTGTGGAATGCTGGTTTCTTCTGTGACATATTATAACATAAATGGTTTACTAGGGAGCTCACTGGAACATTCAATAAAGAGGTAGTAGGAGTTCCATTTAGTAGTTATAATTTGTGCTACAAAGTTTGCCAAAATCACTCTTGGTATGAATTGCTTCTAAGAATGTTCCAATACTTTACTATAGTAATTACAGAATACGCAGCTAATTGAAGCACTAAAAGTGGACAGATCTAGACAGTTTGCTTGTAGTGTTTAAAATATATTGATTTTATGACGTCATAAAAAGGGTTGAGAGTTGCCAGTAACTTGGTGACAAAAAGGAATCTCTTTTCATTTGATGCATTTTACATGAAAAACCCAGATTATAATTTTACTTCTTTGGTACATTATTTATGTAAGAAAAAAAATTTAAAGGGATCCATTAAAATACTATTATTTGTATGCATATCGGCATATCCTATATAATAAAAGAATAATATGCAAATTGATCCTAACAGCAGAATGACTGGAATGACTGGTCACTATGACACACACTGACCACCAGGGGCAGACGCTCAATGCAGGAGCTGCCCACTGGTGGTCAGTGGGCTCCCACAGGGGGAGCTCTGCTCAGACACAAGCCAGGCTGACGGCTGCCAGCACAGTGGTGGTGGTGGGAGCTTCTCCTGCCTCCTCAGCAGTGCTAAGGATGTTTGACTGCAGCTTAGGCCTGCTCCCTGCTGGCAAGTGGACATCTCCTGAGGGCTCCCGGGCTGCCAGAGGGATGTCTGACTGCCAGCTTAGGCCTGATCCCCTGGGAGCGGGCCTAAACCAGCAGGTGGACATCCCCTGAGGGGTCCTAGACTGCGAGAGGGCACAGGCCAAGCTGAGGGGCCTTCCTGAGCACACAAATTTTTGTGCACCAGACCCTCTAGTAAAGATATAAAAAAATAAAATGATTGAATTTTTAACTATAGCTTTTTAAAATCTTTATTGTTCATATTATTACAGTTGTTCCTCTTTTTCCCCCCATAGCTCCCCTCCTCCCAATTCCCACCCCACCCTCTGCCCTTATCCCCCCCTACTGTCCTCATCCATAGGTGTATGATTTCTGTCCAGTCTCTTCCTGCACCCCCAAAACCCCTTTTCCCCTGAGAATTGTCAGTCCCCCCTCTTTCTATGGCCTTGATTCTCTTCTATTCACCAGTTTATTCTGTTCATCAGATTTTTTATTCACTTAATTTTTAGATTCACTTGTTGATAGATATGTATTTGTTGTTCATAATTTTTATCTTTACTTCTTCTTCTTTTTCCTCTTCTCAAAGGATACCTTTCAGCATTTCATATAATACTGGTTGGGTGGTGATGAACTCCTTTAGCTTTTTCTTGTCTGTGAAGCTCTTTATCTGACCTTCAATTCTGAATTATGGCTTTGCTGGGTAATTTTGGTTGTAGGTTCTTGCTATTCATCACTTTGAATATGTCTTCCCACTCCCTGCATGGTTTCTGTTGAGAAATCAGCTGACAGTCGTATGGGTGCTACCTTGTAGGTAACTGACTGCTTTTCTCTTGCTGCTTTTAAGATTCTCTCCTTGTCTTTTGCTCTTGGCATTTTAATTATGATGTGTCTTGGTGTGGTCCTCTTTAGATTCCTTTTATTTGGGGTTCTCTGTGCTTCCTGGACTTGTAAGTCCATTTCTTTCACCAGGTAGGGGAAGTTTTCTGTCATTATTTCTTCAAATAGGTTTTCAATATCTTGCTCTCTCTCTTCTTCTGGCACACCTATAATTCTGATGTTGGTACGCTTGAAGTTGTCCCAGAGGCTCCTTACACTGCCTTCATATTTTTGGATTCTTTTTTCTTTTCCGGTTGAGTGATTTTGCTTCTTCGTATTTCAAATCTTTGACTTGATTCCTGCCATCCTCTAGTCTGCTATTGGATCTCTGGTATATTATTCTTTATTTGTGAGTGTATGCTTAATTTCTAGCTGGTCCTTTTTCATATCCCCGAGGGTCTCACTAAATTTATTGGTGGTCTCTAGAAAATTCTTGAAAAACCTTATAACCGTGGTTTTGAACTCTATATCCAGTTATTTGCTTTCCTCCATTTGTCATTTGTAATCTGTTTCTTTGTCTCCGCATTTTGGCTGCTTCCCTGCATTGATAGAGTTGTTTTCTGTGCTAGGTGTCCTATAGGGCCCAGTGGCTCAGCCTCCCCAATTACCCAAGGTGGACACTCTTGGTGCACCACTTTGTAGACTTTGTGCACAGTCTTGTAGCTAAGCCTTGATTGTTGTTGGTATCACTGGGAGGAATTGATCTCCAGGCCACTTGACTAAGAATCAGCTGTGTCTATGGTGGGAGAACTTCTGTGCTGGAGACACCCTTATGGGACAAGACTTGCTTCAGTGGGGCTTTGGTGCTCACTGAGTCTGTCCTCTGAGTGTATCCCTTATGGATCTGAGGAGTTGTAGTCTGGGTGGTCCCGCTCTGACCACTGGCTACACTGGCTCTTGGATCTCCAAGGAGATGCTATTTTAGCTTCTGCCTGAGGCTACCCAGCCTTTTATATGCAAGAGCATTTGCGGGCAGCTTGGGTGGGGTGGGGTTTCAGGGAATCAACAGGGCAGAGCAAACAGCTATGGCTGATTCTCAGCCCTGCCCTAAGGGTCCCCGGGTCTCAGTGTCCCTCGGCACAGCAGAGAGAAAGCCGCTCTGGAGTTCCTCCCGTGACAGACAGTCCAGCTTCTCCCATATGAGTCTTGATCCCCAGAAACTCGCCCGGAATTGGAGTTCAGAGCCGTTGGGAGCTTGTGACTCCCTCCAGATTGAAAAAGACAACCGCATCCTCAGTTGCCAGCCCTTTCTGTGAGCCCTTTTCCACACACCTTCGTACCTTTGCACTTTACTTCTGCACCTCCTCTGAGTCTGTCTCTTTCTAGTTGTAGAATTTCCACTTAGCCAGCCTTCCTGTGGGTCTGGGTGCTGTCCTTTTTTGTTTTTGTTGTGGTTTTGAAATGGTTGTGCGAGGCAGCAATTTTAGGTGTTTACCTATGCTGCCATCTCGGTTTTTCTCTTAACTATAGCTTTAAAGTATAATAAAATTTTCAGTGTATTAAATACTATATATAGCATTAAATTTATTAGGATGAATGGTAACAACTTTTAAAAATCAATTGCGCCCTGGCTGGTTTCTCTCAGTGGATAGGGCTTTGGCCTGTGGACTGAAAGGTCCCAGGTTCAATTCTGGTCAAGGGCATGTGGTTGCTGGTACATCCCCAGTAGGAGGTGTGCAGGAGGTGGCTGATTGATGTTTCTCTCTCCCTTCCTCTCTGTAAAAAATCAATAAATTAAAAAAATCAATTGAAAATCATGTTGTGTATTATCTTGTGCATATTCCTGAATGTCTCTATAGTTAGTAGAGATTATGTAAGTAGTATAACTATCTACATTAATAATCTATAATAAAAAACATACCTTTTCCTTCAGACCTGTAACTTCCAGACAGAAATATAAAGTGTTAATATTTTATGAGCATTGAACTCATTACTTTAAAATTCTGAAAGGGTTAAACATAAAAGTATTTGCATATTGTTAATCTGATGACATTTTAAGAAATGTTTAAAATTCTTTTTGTATTTTTTTTAAGAAACTGTACAACTATTTCAAGATAATTTATAAATTAAGTCTAAGCTTTTAAAGTTACTAACTTGAACATTAAAATTTTGTTAATGTGTTACGTTTTCATGAATTTTTAGTATTTTAAGAATTTTGTAAAATTAAACCATTTAAAAAGTATGTTATTTTATTCAAACACTATTATACATGTATATTGTTGATTATAAAGCATATAAATGTATAAATTTTAATATTCAACTTTGGCCTAGTAAGTAGAGCATGGACTGTGTGAACATGTCTGGGGTAGCTGTCTGACTGCCTCCAGGGGAGCTCTAGGTTTGACTGACATGTCCCTTCTAGAATACCTACCCTGATACTTATCTGTACTGAGAGCAGCTAGGGAAGCTGGGCCTGAAGAAAAGGAGCGAGTTGAGGAGCCTGAGACAGGTATGCAAGGAAAATCTGCCAGCATTTTCTGTCATGAGGGCTAATATGATGACCCATTTTCATAGCTTTGCAACTCTTATTTGCTGTGGTGTAGAATCTCTAGCCTTGAGTGTCCTGGCTTTGCAAGTGCACACAGGAAGCCCTGTCGGTGAGATCAGGCTCCCAGGGCCTGGAACAAGTGACCTTAGGGGGATCTGGTGTCCCTGAGGGCAGAGCACTGGGTAGAGAAGCTGCTTTACTGAACTTTCGTAGGAAGTAGAGAAAAAGTCCGACTCAACAACACTCTGTACAAGGTTTCAACTAAACCACCCTGACCTTGGGGATGGTTGGGGTTCTTTAGGATGTATGACCTCAAATAGACTTTTATGCTCTGTGTCCTGGTTACCCAGCAAAGGCTGCATGTCCCCAGGTTGGTGTTAAACTGGAAATGAAAGAGGAGAAAAGCAAGTTGGGCAGGACTGTCTGGAAGATCAAACCACATTCATCAATGGCACACCAGTACCTGTGTACCCTCGACAAGGCCATGTGGAGTTCTGAGAGTTTTAAGACTAGAAAAGGGTCAACACACTTGCAGTTGAAAGGAAAAATAAGTTTTAAATATGTAAACTTTTTTCTATCAAGGACCTTCGGTGACTACCATGGAAATACTCAGAACCTAAGTAGAGCATGGGATTCCAGCCAGGACAAATCAAATTCCACAGACTAAGTAAATGACAGCATGGCTTACCTGGGTGTGAGAGAATCCAAATAAATGCATCTTGCATGTAAAAAAAGACACACAACAATTCAAGGCTTTTGAAAAAAGCATCATTTATTTCAAAGTACAACACAAAGTTGTATTTTTAAGAAATACACATTCAATCTTGTATTTCAAGACTTGGCTATGTGCATTTCAGTTTATCTTTAAAATAAATTCAGGTATACAAATGTTACATACCTCAAGTACAAATAGCACAGAAAATGCATATGGTCTTACTGAATGTTTTTACATTCATTCTCTGTTCTTCAGCTTGACTCACATTTCTGTAATCTGCTTTTAAGCCAGGACAGCCTTATTTTAAAAAAATACTCTGTATTTTTCAGCACAAAGTCCTCATACAATTTTAAAATTAGATCTTGGCGCATAATATTGTGAAATTATAAAAAACCAACCCTGGTAGTTTAATAAAATTGTCACATGCCAGGACTTCTGAATCAAGTCAAATTATTTCTTCAGCTGTAATGTCAGATTTGTGTTCCTACAGATCAAGAATGGAAGAAGACAGACAGGTGGTGGCAACTTGACAGCAGTTAAAGTTTCAGACGTACAGGTCTTACTGAAGTTTGTGGCCGAGTCCAGACTTTTCTCTAAAAGCAAACAGCAAATCTCATTATCATAATTGCAAGAAAGATCTGAAAGCAGCGAGTGGTACAAGCCTGCCCGAGTCTGTTTTGTGAAGATGAGTGGGGAGCTACAGCAGGAAGAGCCTTAGAAAGATGTCTCAGAAACTGGTAGATCATGTTCTAGACGAGGGCCCACACTTTTTCTTTTTTTTTTTTTTTGCCTAATTTCAATTCTCATGAGGGAAGTGTGAATTAGACCACGGGTCAGAGCTTCTTCTTCCAATCGTGGGGCTCCATATCCGCCATGGGTTGTAGGTCTGCCCCAGATCATCTGCTGGACTAGAGGCCGAAGGGGTGTGAGGAGCAGCGTTCTCTGTGCCCATGAGGCCGATGCTGGTCAGCGTGCTCGCTGGGGTGGTGAAAGGGAGGGCACTGCTCAGGTTGCTGGACCAGATGGAGCTGCTGAATGGAGGGGTGCACCATAAGCCGCTGGTGTTGCCAAGGACTGACTGCAAAACAGAAAACACAACCGGGGCATCAGGCTTGAGAAGGGCAGGCGGCGGCCAAGTCCTGAAGGCTCCGCTGGAACAGGGCCATTGGTATCTTTCATGTTATTTTAAAACAAATATGTTATATGTATAACCATCCCAGAATCTGAGCAGATGACTGATATTTTATTTCTTACTAATCCTCACTTGACATTTTTACCATTGGCTTTTTAAAAGAGAGTAGAAGGGAGAGAGGGATTGGGGGGAGGGGGCGGGGACAGAGAGAGATAAAGAGAGACATCAACTGGTTGCCTCCCACAGGGACCCCGACCAGGGCACAATCGAACCTACA
Source organism: Murina feae (assembly GCA_004026665.1). NCBI lineage: Eukaryota > Metazoa > Chordata > Mammalia > Chiroptera > Vespertilionidae > Murina > Murina feae. The sequence continues at coordinate 22,813 of PVJC01018471.1, read as the reverse complement.
ACCCAGATACATGCCCTTGACCTGGCAATGGTGCATGGGCTGATGCTCTAACCACTTAATAACACCGGCCAGGGCAAGGAGGATCTGAAAGCAGCGAGTGGCACAAGCCTGCCCTGTTTTGTGAAGATGAGGAGGGTGGGGAGTGGGGAGCTTTGGCTGTGATATTTTAAACAAGGACTGGCTGCCTGAGCCCGGGGCCAAGTCCAGCCCTGCCTGTTTCCGTAGAGAATGTTCCAGTGGAGTCCATCCGCACCACCTGCTCAGGTAGTGCCCTGGCTGCTTGCTGGGCACACGCTGGCAGAGGCAAACAGGTGCGACTGAAACAGCTCAACCTACAAAGCCTAAGACATTTACTGACCCCAGTTTAAAGAAGGTTGAGATGCTTTTAAACCCAAAGCCAAACCATGACAAGTAGAGACACACGTTAGAATCTGTTTAGTTAAATCGGTACCGATAAACCCTGCTTGTCTCTTTAGTTCTCCTGCGGATGAAGAAGTGACCACAGCGAGAGCATGCTTTTCTATCACAATTTTGTGAAAGCTGAGACCAATAAGTGCTTCCCTTAGTGAGGCTGCTTTTCTAGAACATGATTTTTACAGAAGAATTTTACTGAAAATCAAACAAATGCACATGAGGAAGCTCAAGTAAGGACACATGTGCTTCTCAGAACAAAGCCAATGCCACCACCAAAGCCTCCACCTGGCAACCTGCTTGTTCTCTGTATCTGAGTTTGTTTATTTTATATTTTCTTTAAAAAAACATATTGATTTCCAAGAAGAAGGGAGAGGGGGAAAGAAACATCAATGATGAGAGAGAATCACTGATCAGCTGCCTCCTGCACGCCCCACACTGGGGATCGAACTGTGACCTCCTGTTCAGAGGCCGATGCTCAACCACTGAGCCACGCCGGCTGGGCTAGTTTGTATTTTAGATTCCATCGGTAAGTGGCGTCATATGGTGACTTTCTCTGAGTTACTTAACTTAGCATTCTCACCCTCTCGGTCCATCCATGCTGTCACAAACAGCAAGATTTCATTCATTTTTATGGCCAAGTAAATATTCCAGTGGTACCTATATATAGGTACCACATCTTTACCCACTTGCCTATTGATAGGCATTTAGGTTGCTTCCATATCTTGGCTATTGTAAATAATACTGCAATAAACACATGGCCACATATATCTTTTCAAATTCATGTTTTGGGTTTCTTCAGATAAATACCCAGATGTTGAACTGCTGGATTGTATAGTTGTTCCAATATTAATTTTTTGAGGAACCTCCATAGTGTTTACCATGTTGGCTGCACCAATTTACAATCCATCAACAATGAATGCAGGTTCCCCTTTCTCCACATCTTCACCAACATTTGTCCTAATATTTTTGGAAGCCGTTCTGACTGGTGTGTAGTGTTAATGTGCATTTCCCTGATGTAATGCTGAGCATATTTTCACGTCTGGGTGTCTTCTTGGGAGAAATGTCCCTTCATGTCCTCTACCCATTTTAAATTGGATATTTTTTGGGGTGTGGGTGTCTGTTAATTATACAGGGAGGGGCAAAAGTAGGTTTACATTTGTTTGTAAGAAAAATAATACAATAATTAATAATTGTTCCTGTACTCACAACTGTAAACCTACTTTTGCCCCTCCCTGTAGGAGTTCTCTGTGTACTTTGGATGTATCTTCTCCCATTCAGCAGGTTGTCGTTTCATTCTGTTGGCTTTCTTCACTGTGCAGGTACTGGGCGTATCAAAGCCTGCCACTGCTGGTACGGGGTTTGACGAGTCTGTAGCATAAGCCAAGGCAGGTTGCTTGCAGGGAGTCCCTGCAAGAGGTTTGGCTGAGCAGGAGATTTGGGTGGGGCAGGGTGTCAGGGAATCACCAGGGTGGGGTGAACCTTGTTAGCCAGGCTAATGAAGGGCTCGGATTTGGTGCCAGGCTGGCTGGCTGTGGGGAGAGCTCAACAAAGGAACTATGTCATCTGCCAGCACTTCCGTCTCCGAAAAGAGCTGCACGCACCCCCCCCCCCCGCCCCCCGCTTCCGAGCCAATCAAGTGAGTCCCTTCCACTTTGTCCCTAGTGCTTTTAGCAGACTCGTCTTCCTGGCGCTGGCGCTGCAGGCTGAGGAGCCCATGTTGGGCTGGACCCTCAATCCTCAGGAGAGCCCTTGCCATGCTGTACCGCCACCTCTCCACCAGTCTGGAGGTGGCTTCTTTTTATCCTCACGTACTCTGTTCAGGACTCTGTTCAGCTGGTCTTCAGGTGGTTCCCAGTGATGCTGCTCTATGGTTTGGTTAATTGTGATGTGGTTGTGGGACAAGGCGAGCACAACATTCACCAACTCCACCATCCTGACCAGAAGCCTCCTCACCCGTAAGTTCTCGCCTACAGTGGCTCTGACAAATACTGATGGGCCACTTTGGCAGATATGAAGACACAGCAAGACAGATAGCAACAGTACAACCCAACCTTCCCACACCATTGTCTGCTGCTTGTAACTGTGGCGATGTGATGAGCGAGCCCCGAGTACTGACCGTGGCCGTGTGGGTTGGTGAGCTGGAGCTGGCTGGCCAGGAAGGGCTGGGGTCTGTCGCTGGGGACTCCCACAGGTAGGAGGGGCCACTGCTGAACTCATTCCAGCTCCTCTGCGAGGCCTGACTGCACGATCGAGATAACCCGAGTTTGCTGAAAACTTCTGAAAGTAAGAACACAGTTTCAAATCCATATTTTGTTTTGTCATGCTCACTGAGGACAGAGTGGGCATTCATCTAGCGGCACACATCGCACTGCTCTCACTTGGGAGTCCTCACACCTACTTCATTAGCTCCCATCACACTCCAGAGAGGAAGGGGGGGATATTCCCAGGAACTCAGGCGTACAGCACACAATCTGCATACTTTCCCCAAACCCATCATGGATGACATAAATGCTACTATCTCCTAACTCTAATATTCCAATCACAGCCGGTGCAGAACTCTCATGATAGTCTCTACTTCTGTGCAGCAAGGAAACATAAGGTGCCCTGAATAGCCAGGAATCGCTTTTCAGAGTCCTCCCGAAGTTCCTAATTGCTGCGGAGCACAACCCAATCGAGACTCACAGCATCGAGCCTGTTCACGGCACCTCTGGTTGAGAGGAGAGTGGGAGGGGACCCTGCCTAGAGCATTGTGCTGGTCCCCTAAGCACCTGTCCCAACAGCAAGGTCAGCCCACTCGTTTATGTCTATTGACGGCAGGTACAAAGAAATGCATCTTTTAAAAAATGTCTAACAACAATCACACTTTCCCCTCCATCTCAGTGTTTCTCCACACATCAAACTAGACTTCATTTTCCTTCCTTCCTCATCCACAGGCTTATTAGCTACAGGTCTAGTGTCTAACACTTACCACCAGTTAGGTTAAAAGAATTCCCAAAGGCGGAGAACGAATTGAGGGGTGTGAAGTCAGGGCTGCTGGGGTTGCTGACGGGACTCCACAAACCCGAGCTGAATGGTACACGAGGAAAGAAAATGCAACACAAAATGGATGAGGGTTAGCAGAACAGATTCATTAAGTATAGCTTCACAAAGGGGGGACACTGCTTCAACTGGGAGTTCTCAAGTATTAGACACAGAGAGAAAGGGGAGAACTGAAAAACAGCACTATCCCACAGAGGAGTGAAGGCACACAGAATTCCAGAGCGGCTGCTGCTCCTCAGAGCTGAGAGCCTGCCTGCCGGCTGGTGTAATCCTATGCTCTCAGAGGTGGCTGGTTTAATTCTGGGTCAGGGCACATGTCCAGGTTCCAGGGAGGCAACCAACGGGTGTTTCTTTCTCTTTCTCTCTGTCTCTCCTCCCTAAGATCAGTAAAAACATTAAAAAAAAAAAAAAAAAAAAAAAAAAAAAAAAAAAAAAAAAAAAAAAAAGCCGAGAGCCTGGTTCAAAGCAAGTTTTGCAGTAAAAAGAGGTATTTCTTTAGGGTTACTATTTGATAAAGAAAGATTTAAAATCCATCCAGGACTCATTTCCCTTTACTGCCAAGCAGGTAAAATTGGGTTCTGCTTGCTGACAGCCTTTATTATTACTGTTGTTGTTATTATCTGGGAAGATAAACCGAGGTACTGCCTGCATGCCACCAGCTGCTCTGGGTCAAGAAAGAGGCATGTCCACAGTCTTAGTATAAATTATCCAGTATTTGCTCCAATTTCCTTCCTCTCAAATACATTTTTGTTCTTCTAAATCTAATTATCAGATCACATCCTTCCTCACAGGAGACCATGATAATGGAGAAGGATGAGAACAGATTTAAAATGGGGACAGGGGAGTTATGGGGGGAGCACAGCCACTGGGCTGTCTGCTTCTACCCAACAGACAAGAGCCCCTAGAAGCCTGGACCACTTCTGACAAAAGCCTACTTGTAATCTAGGGGGAGAAATGCCTGGAACACATGTATGGACAACAGACGCTAACCTGACTTGAGAACCTGTCCATCCTTCTCATGAATAAGAATGGCTTACTGTACCTGTCTGAGCCATCGCTGTCACCAGGAGTGTGTGCAATGCCAAGGCTGCTGGAAAAATCTGTTTTGTTTGAAGAAACTTTAGCAAAGCCATTCCCACCTGTAACAATGGACTTTGAATCAATCAAAGGCAAACCGGCCAAAGGGAATCTCACCATGCCCCAGCCCGCTGGACAGGCCTTCTGACACTGGCCACTCACCGGGGCTCTTGTCGTAGCCAGCCGTGACTGCAGCAAACGTGGGGTTGCCGTTCTTGCCAGGGAGGGAGGCTGCTTTTGTCAATTTGTTTTTGCTTCCACTTGGCTGCTTGTTTTTTGAGTCACTGAAGAAAGAAGCAAAGGAAGAATAATTGATTCCTCGTCAGCACTGCCTGCTGGAGGCGCACTTCCTCAGGGCTGTGGCGGGCCCAGGGCAGCCCGTGAGGCACAGCCTGGCCTCATGTAAAAGAGCTGGGACCTACAACTGAGCAGCCAGATGGAAAATAAGAAACTTGTGGGGGAAAGGTAGGAAAATACAGGTCAGTCTAAGAGACCAAAGTCACAATTTAGGGACAGGAAAGACTGTTTCAGAGGATGTAGAAAGGGAGCCAGTAGGCAGTGAACAAAAGGAGTGGAATGTGAGGTCCGGCAGGTCACAGCACATGACAAACTGGTTCTTAGAAAGCGTCCTCCCCTATCAGGACAGGCTGAGGAGTTCATGATGACAAGGGCCCCAGGCAGGGTGGCTTCCCCAGACTCTGGATGCTGCCTCTTTGGCAAGAGTTAAACACTGGGCAGGTGCACTGCAACTCCCGGCAGGCGCTTCCTCCTGTGGAAAGCAGGGGTGGGGACAGGACCTAATTGTGCTTGCCAGGAGGATGCAACCCAATGACAGCTGTGTGGTGCCGAGAACAGTGCTGGCGCAAGGTAAGAAGTGAGAGGTGGTCACAGTAACCACTGAGGTGACTGTTCCCCTGAAAGTCAGTCCAACACAAGTGTGGCTGTGCCTCTGGTGAGGAGCACCAGTTGAGGTGTCCCACCTGCCTGTCAGGAGGCTGCCTGCTGTGCACACATCCCCTAGTACAGCTGGCTTCCTCAAGATCCTGCCCTTTTAGCTGCTTAGCTAACTGCTGTAAGAGCAAAATAAATGTGCCACAAAGCCATTTCCTTAACTCACAGGACATCTGTAGATCTTCATTTAGTGTCAATGTGCTTATTCATTCTTGAATTAGAACATAAATCTAATAAGTTAAATGATGCATTTCCAGTTGACGGGTTAAAAAAGCCCAGGGATGGAAGGAGGCACTGCTGGGCCAGACAATAGGACGATGGTAGCCAGGGGAACTGCCCCAGGGCAGATGAGGACAGCAGTCTGTGGCCACAGACGTTCCACCTCATGGGAGTGAGCCGCATGTTTCTGCAGCACTTACCTGTTCAAGGACCAGGAAGTGACCAGTGCACCTACCTGCCGGAGCTACTGTTCAGGATGCTGCTGTAGCTGCCGCGGGATGTGAGCGGGCATGGTGCCGCCGGGGAAGACGGAGAGGAAGGTGTTGGTGAGGTCTGGCGTTGTTTTAGGAAAATGTCTGCATTGAGGGTTTGCAGAGAAAGTTTATAAAGACTATCGGTAGCTGGAAAGTAAAAAAAAGAAAAAAAAAGTTCTCATTAATGTGATATCTTTACTCTTGAAAATCCGTTACTTTTACTTTTGGTGTTCCATCTGATACTATGCAGAAAGAACTCAAGTGCTCCTACAAAGAAAAACCTAAGTAAACCTTTCTGTGTGTTCTGTTCAGAGTTTAAAGAAAACAAGGGAAGGAGCTTCTTTCTGCATCAAGAGGTCCCGGAAGCACCAGTGAGGCCGGTCTCTGCTGAGCTGTGCAGGACCTCAGGGACAGGTCTGCTCTTCCTCCCCGTCTCCATCCCTCAGGGATGGCAGGTAAAATCACTGTGGCAACCGACCCTCACCCCCCGCCCAGTTCATCGTACAAAACCCCGAGATCTGGCACAGCTACTGAGGTGCTGTTCCTGGTCCCTGGTTTACAAGAATACAAACTCCTAATATCTTCCTACTGCCCTCTAGGCAGGGGTCTTTGAACTTTTTAAATAGGGAGCCAGTTCACTGTCCCTCAGACCATTGGAGGGCCAGACTCTAGTTTAAAAAACAACAACTATGAAAAAATTCGTATGCACACTGCACATATCTTATTTTAAGCAGGACAGGCAGTGGCAGCAAAAACACCCAGCGGGCCGGATAAATGTCCTCGGCGGGCTGCATGTGGCCCGCGGGCCGTAGTTTGAGGATGCCTGCTAGGGTGATGTCTACACAGCTATTTAAAAAAATTTAAAACAAAAATTGTCATGAAATAATACTTCTACACTCAATAAATGGAAACACATATAACACCTTTATCAGAAAAAGTTATCCCCACTTCTGATCAAGACGGTGGAGTAGGTAAACACCGTGTTCACTCGCTTCCTCCCAAGACCATGTCAAAATTACAACTAAACTGAAACAGTAAAAGAACAACAAACAAAGCCCTAAGTGAGCAGAAGGGAAAAAATAAGGATCAGAACAGAAATAAAATATGTCTAACATAATAGGAAAAAAAATCAAAGAAACCAAGAGCTGTATTTTTTGTAAAGATAAACAAAATTAATAAATTTTAGATGGACTCATCGGGAAAAAAATGAAAGGACCTAAATAAATAAAATCAGAAATGAAAGAGAAGTGACAACTGAGGCTACAGAAATACAAAGGGTTGTAAGAATATTATATGGCCCTAGCCCGTTTGGCTCAGTGGATAGTGTCGGCCTGCAGACCAAAGGGTCTTGGGTTCAATTCCAGTCAAGGGCACCCACCTTGGTTGCAGGCTCCTTCCCAGCCCGGGCCCTGGTTGGGGCACGAGCAAGAGGCAACCAATCGATGTGTTTCTCTCTGTCTTTCCCTCTTTTCCACTCTCTCTAAAATCAATGGAAAAATATCATCAGGTGAGTATTTAAAAAGAAAAAGAAAATACTATGACCAATTATGTGCCAACAAATGGGACAACCTGGAAGGAATGGATATATTCCTAGAAACATGCAATCTTCCAAAACTAAATCAAGAAGAAACAAAAAATTTAAACATACTGATTACCACCAACAAAACTGAATCAGTAATAAGAAAAACTCCCAACAAAAAGTCCTGGACCAGATGGCTTCATGGTGAATTTTACCAAACATTCAAAGATAATAGAAGAGAAGGGAAGACTCATCAGCTCATTTTACGAGGCAGCATTATCCTAATTCCAAAACCAGATACACTACAAATAAAGAAAATTATAGGCCAATAGGCCTGATAACAAAAATCCTCGACAAAATATTAGCTAACCAAATTAAGCAATACATTAAAAAGAGCATATACCACAATCAAGTGGGATTTATTCCTAGAATGCAATGTTGGTTAACATCCACAAATCAATATGATACACCACATAAACAAAATGAAGGATAAAGGTCAAATGATCATATCAATAGATGCTGACAAAGCATTAGAAAAATCCAACATCAATTCATGATAAAAATTTTCAGTGAAGTGAGGAGAGAACATTCCCCATAATAAAGTCCATATATGACAAACACATAGCTAACATACTCAATGGTAAAAAGCTGACAGCTTTTTCTTTAAGATCAGGAACAAGACCAGATGTCTACTTTTTACTGATTATATTCAACATAGTACCGAAAGTCTTAGCCAGAGCAATCAAGCAAGAGAAAGACATAAAAGGCCTCCAAGTTGGAAATAAGTAAAACAGTCATTATTTGCAGATGACATGATACTATATATAGATCCCTCCACTCCTCCCATCCCTCACCCCCCAAAAAAACCTATTAAAACTAATCAATGAACTCAGTAAAGTAGCAGGACACAAAATTAACATTGAGAATTTGGTTGTGATTTTTACATCAATAGCAAACTATTTTAGAAAATAATCCCATTTACAAATATATCAAAAATAATAAAATACCAAGAAATAAATTTAACTGAGGAGGTAAAATACCTGTATTATGAAAGCTATATAGCATGGAAGAAAGAAATCAAAGAAGATACAAATAAATGGAAGGCTACACCATGCTCATAGATAGAATTAACATAACCATTAAAATGTCCATACTCTGCAAAGCTATCTAAAGATTCAATGCAATCCCTATCAAAATACCAGTGGCATTTTTCATAGAACTAGAAAAAATAATCTAAAAATTTACATGGAACCACCAAAGACCCTGAATAGCTAAAGCAATCCTGAGAAAAAACAAACTTGGAGAAATCATGCTACCTGATATTAAAACAGCATGATACTGCGTAAAAACATAGATCAATAGAACAGAATAGAAAGCCCAGAAGTAAACTCACACTTATATAGTCAATCTATGACAAAGGAGGCAAGAATGTACAATGGGGTAAAGACAGTCTTTTCAATAAGTGATATTTGGGAAATTGGAGAGATAGGTGGAAAAAAAATGAAACTAACTACTTTCTTATACCATAAATAAGAATGAATCCAAAATGGATTACAGCCTTAAATATTTAAGACCTGAAACCATTAAAACTCCTAGAAGAAAATGTAGGCAGTAAACTGTGATAGCAGCCTTAGCAATATTTTTTTGGAAATGTCTCCTTGGGCAAGGGAAACAAAAATAAAAATAAACAAATGGGACTACATCAAACTAAACATTGTCTGTGGTGAAGGAAACCATTAACAAAATGAAAAGACAACTTACTGAATGGGAAAAGGTATCTGCTAATGATACATCTGGTAAGAGTCAATACCCAAAATATATAAAGAACTTGCACAACTTAACACCGAAAAACTGGATTAAAAAATGGGCAGAGGACCTGAATAGACACTTCTCTAAAGATGACACACAGATGGCCAATAGACATATAAAAAGATGCACAACATCACTAATCATCTGGCAAGTGCAAATTAAAAGCACAATGAGATACCTCACATCTGTCAGAATGGCTATCTCTCTATATAAAAGCCCAATATGCAAATTGCCCCCACGGGAATTCAACTGGGAGACAGACTGCTCGCTATGATGTGCACTGACCACTAGGGGGTGGTGTGGAACAAAGGAAAGCCCCAGCTGGCAACCAGGGAAGGGAGGTCCCAGCCGGTAGCCAGAAGGCTCTGATCGACCCTGATCACCAGCCAGGTCTAGGGACCCTACTCATGCACGAATTTCACGCGCTGGACCTCTAGCTACTAATAAACAGGTAAGCGTGGGCAAGGATGTGGAGAAAAAGGAACCCCTGTGTACTGCTGGTGAGCATGCAAGTTTGTGCAACCACAATGGAAGGTCCTCAAAAAATTAAAATTGAACTATCATATGACCCAGCAATTCTACTTCTGAGTATTTATTAGAGGAAACTCCAACATAAACTTGAAAAGATACATGCACTCCTGTAAAGATCAACTTGCCCCAGCTCAGTAGCACTTATATGCTACTGCTAAAGAAATAGTCATTGTCCAGCCAAACTTGCTGTAATAAACACTCCAGGGCGTGGGAACAATAGTAGTTTACAGTTAACCTTTTACAGCCCAAAGAGCAGGTCACGGTTTAGCCAGGGGTGATGGGTTCTAGGAATTTAACCTTTCAAAGGTATGAGTCTGTATCCTGTGTTGAGAAATAGAGCAACTAACTTTGTGTGTCACCTTTTGTGGTTTTTGTGAATAAAAGCTTGCTTCTGCATCTGGTCGGGGCTGCAGACTCAGTCCTCGCTTCGGTGGGGTGCTGGCACTGCAGACAGCTGGCCAGCTGGATAAAGGCTCCTGAACTCTACCCTTTGGCTCTGGGGGTCGTCTCTTGTGGGTTGCCCCATAACACTCCTATGTTCACTGCAGCATTACTTGCAATAGCCAAGATAAGGAAATAACTAAGTGTTCATTGAAAGACAAATGGATAAAAAAGATGTGCTACATATATACAATGGAATAGTACTCAATCATAAAAAAGAATGAAATCTTGCCATTTGTGACAACATGGATGGACCTAGAGGGTATTATGCTAAGTGAAATAAGTCAGAGAAAGACAAATACTACACGGTTTCACTTTTATGTGGAATTTTAAAACTTGAATGAACAAACAAAACAAACAAGCTGATAATACAGAGGACAACTGATGGTTGCCAGATGCAAGGGGGTTTAGGGAATGGGTGAAAAAGGTGTACAAATTGGTGGTTACAAATAAACTTTACATGGGAATGTAAAGTACAGTATAGGGAATACAGTCAATGTTGTAATAACTATGCATGGTATTAGACGGGTATTGTACTTCCTGGGGTGATCACTTTATAAAAATATCTAATTTGTATACCTGAAACTAATGTAATACTGTATGTCAACTATAATTGAAGAATAAAAATGTAAACAAATTTTTAAAACAAGCCAAAAGGAAGATCCCATTGCATCACCATGTGTACCTAGGTGCTGGCCCAGGGACTGTGCTACAGGGAAGCGTAAGGAAAGCGCTCTGGCCTCTCTGAATTCAGTCTCCATGGCTCCGTCTCTGAGGCTGCCCTCTGACCTAGTTTCGCTGGCACAACTGCATAGCCCCACTGCCCTCTTTTCTTATCTGTGTCCAAAACAGCTCTGCTCAGCTTGACGCTTTTCCCTTTTGCCCTCCTGGCTGGCCTTTTGTGCCCCATGTAAGTCCTGTGTACAGTGAGGAGAGTGCTCTACTCCGATTTCCTGTGAGGCCCTCATTTCCAGACTGAAGCCTGCTTTCATGGAGGTTCTACTTCCATGTAATTCTCTCCTACATAGGAGGCATCTCCCTAGACCCTTAGGGCTCAGGGCCGAGGTAAGACTACACATGCCTTGGCCGTGTCAAGGCCCCCTTTATGGCACCACCACGCAAAGCACACTTCTCTTTGGAGCCCAAGCTATCCATCTGCCAGCCTCAGTGCCTCTTTGTGACTGTTCCAGAGTTCTTCCTGACCCTCCTTAATGGTGCTGGCATCTTACGCACTGTCCTTACGTCCACCTTACCCACTGTCACCCTTGACCACATGGCTAATCCTTCCCCTCTTATGCTGTGTTGTTTGCTGACTTGTGCCCACACTCAGGACCCATCTCCCAACGCCATCTCCTGTATGAACCTTACTTATCTCTCCAACCTCCTGCTCTCCTTGGAAGCCCCCACAGCGTAGTGTGCCTATCTGATATCACATCTTCGTTGCAGGTCCTTTATTATTTGTACAGTTGTTCTGACCCTTCCCTAGCCACCTCTTACACAACACATTGTCTGACCTTCAACATCACTAGAAGTGACCTATCCCCTTGTGAACTGCCCACACCTGTACCCTCACCTGAATTCTAAGTTCTTAGCCTTTAACCAAACTACGAAGGTTTCAATCACCCACTCTGTATTGACATTCCCACTCAACTTGAACAATTTTTTGCTTAACCTTGATTTTATCTTTAGTGCAAATAAGCCAAATTGAGTTTATTCTAACTCTGTGGTGTGTGTACACAAGTCAATCCTAAGATTGGCCCTCTCTTCATCCTAAATCAGGGGGTCCTCAAACTTTTTTAAACAGGGGGCCAGTTCACTGTTCCTCAGACCGTTGGAGGGCTGGATTATAGTTAAAAAAAACAGCCATGAACAAATTCCTATGCACACTGCACATATCTTATTTTAAGCAGGACAGGCAGTGGCAGCAAAAACACCTGGCGGGCCGTAGTTTGAGGATGCCTGTATCCTATCATCAGGCCCCTGCCTATTCTTGTCTCTGATGTCTTCTATAGTGGACTGTGGGTTCTCGAACTTCATTCATTCCAGAAGGCTGATCGAGAAGTGATTTGTTCAAAAACATAATCCTTTTCTCCCATTAGAAATAATGTAAATTGAATTAATCCATTCCAAACTCCCAAATGATTCCATTTTAGCCTTTCTTATATACAGTACTTGTCTAATGTACTGTTTATAAGTAAACACTTCTTTTCTAAAATTTATCAAACCACCCCCTACTAGCCTTGTTCCAAGGGTGTCTTTCAGGTCAGTATGTGGCATCTTTGCACGCTCAGATATCACTGCCTCCAAAATGCTGACACTGGCTAACTGCTTTTCCTTTATCCAAAACATCAACAGTTTTCTTAACTCTTCAATTGCCAGTGATCATTGCTTCTTTCATGCCCTTAGCAACATCAGCACTCTTGATGGTCTCTTTATGTTTTAAAACTGTGTTACAAAAGCACTCCTTTCTTTGTTGCCCAAGAGATGCTTTTTGTTATAAAGTGGTTCGTCAGGTCTAAGAAAACTGGTTTGGTTCAACAATGAAGACATAGTTTTTGTGAACAACTTGGTTGAGAACTGAACTGTTCGAGATGGGAGACGTTCGAGAGATGAGTTAGACTGTATTTCAGGTGAGGATCTCTACCTTATTTTAGTAGACTGTGCTGCTGTCATGACTGAATGCAGGGGAAATCTGAGAGCAAGGTAAGAAAGCTAGTGAGGAAAATAACGAAATTTTCAGAATAGGTTGTTTATGCAAAAGATGTGAGTAGAGAGTAAACTGAATTTTTAGAAAATGATTACACTATAATTGTATGAGAAACAAGACAGGTAAAGAAATGTAGAACTGCTCTGTTGATGTGGCTCAGTTGGGGGTTGTGGCAGAGGCAGCTGATTGATGTTTTACTCTCACATTAATGTTTCTCTCTCCCTCCCCCTCTCCCTAAAATCTATATATATATAAAAGCCTAAGCCACCAGACAACAGCTATGACATGGACTGACCACCAGAGGTCAGACGCTCAATGCAGGAGCTGCCCCCTTGTGATCAGTGTGCTCCTACAGTGGGAGTGCCACTCAGTTGACAGATGGGTGCCAGACACCAGGCTTGTGGCTGGTGAATGCAGCTGTGGTGGCAGGTGCAGTGGGACAGGATGAGTGGGAGCAGTACAGCACCCAGCCTGGGCTCTGGCTCCTCCCTGGCCGCCTGCCACTTCCCACACTACTTTGTGCTGTGCGGGATCGACGCGGACAGCAGGCTGGAGCCTGATGAGCTGGTGGGTAAGGCCAGACTGCGGAGGCACGGAGGTCCACTGATCTCTGCAGGCCAAACTAAGGGACTCCATTGGTGCATGAATCCATGCACTGGGCCTCTAGTAGTAATAATGATCTATCCTAATAAAAGGGTAATATGGTAATTAGATATCTTCCAGACTACCTTTCGTACATCCTTCCTGATAAAGCCAGGCCTGGGCAAAGCCCCCCGGGGTCTCAGGTGCCTGCGACTGTGGTTGGCCTGGGAGAAGCTACCCGCGATCCTGGGCGTCTGTGGCCGGCCAGAAGGAAAGCCTGAGTCTCGGTGCCTGTGGCCGGCCAGAGGAGGGAAGCTGGGTCCCGAGGGAAGCCTGGGTCCCAGATGTGGGGGCTGAGGCAGAGGCAATTAGGGATGATCTGGCCAGCAGGGGAGAAGTTAGGGGTGATTAGGAAGGCAGGGGAGTAGTTAGGGGTGATCAGGCTGGCAGGGGAGCAGTTAGGGGTGATCAGGCAGGCAGACAGAGGCAGTTAGGAGCAATCAGGCAGGCAGGCAGAGGTGGTTAGTGGCAATCAGGCAGGCAGGCAGAGGTGGCTAGGAGCGATCAGGCAGGCAGGTGAGCGGTTAGGACCCAGTGGTCCTGGATTAGAGAGGGTACAGGCTGGGCTGAGGGACCTCCCACCCCTGTGCCCGATTTTTATGCACTGGGCCTCTAGTAGTAGTAGTAGTAATAATCATCATCATCATCTTACATTTGTAAAAATATATTCTAGAAAAGAAAAAAAGAAATTTGGAATTAATGTTCTCATAAAGAAGCAATTATTTGGAATGATTGCTCAATCCAAACAGGTCTTCCCATTTTGGACACTGGGCAGTGGTGTGCTGGTACTCCAGCTTCTGAGAAACAAAGACCTGATTTGAATCATCTGTTATTTCTCTGGTTACACACATACTCTTATTACAGAAGGTAGGTAGTTATTAACAAAGAAAGGAGAAGCTGCAGCCTCACAGACTCCCCAGAGGGACTTAATTCCCAAGCAGGTAGCAAGACTCGCTTTCCAATCTCCCCAGAAACAACAGTCATAATGGGGGGCAGGAAAACCAGTATGGGGAAAATTCCTCTGCTGAGGCATGTGCAGTAGCCAGATGACGAAGCAAAACTATGAGACGTGCATAGTAGAAGCCAAAATAACAACCATAAATGGGGAGAAATCTGGCCTGGGAAAAGGATAGGATAGGATATGGGCATGCAAACCCAGAAGGTCCAGGAGAGGGATTGGCTAGGGGAGAGCCCAGCATAGCCCTGGGAAAACACTAGGAAACAGATTGAGAAGCATTGGCTGAGTACTATGAAGTCACCTGTTTTCTTATCCATCTCCTAGGTCTTATGTCTCCCATTGGGCCATTTAAAAAATTGGGCTGAGGTCTTTTCTAGTTGCCTCCACCTCCACATCTAGCTGAGTCAGACACCTCGGAGGTTTTCATGATGCTGGCCCACATCCCCATTCCTTGCTCTTAAATCTTCCCTTCTTCCTACATTCTGTTTGCCCTGAGGAAATTCAGCGACTGTTTCCATCAAAAGCCGACCATGCTGGAGATGGATCACAGAGGCCCATTTCCTACATATGGGAAGCAATTGATAGGTGTTTCTCTCTTTCTCTTTCCCCTCCTCTCCCTCTAAAATCAAGAACATATCCTTGGGTGAGAATAAAAAACAAACAAACAAAAAACCGCATGTTCCTGCTGAGTAGTCATGCCCACAGTGATTCCCAAGTGCCCATACTTACAGCTGCCAGGCTTGTGGACTGGCACAGAGTCCCACTCTGGTGGGGGAGAGTCTTTTTCACCCTCTGAGCTACTGGTGTTGCCTAGTTCTTGACTATTTGGGAGGAATTTCGCTAGGGCAGATGGTCTGTTATCCACTAATTTACTTGTACCTGCAAAGAAAGGAGAAAAGAAAGTTGCTAATATAACAACTTTCTTTCAGGTCTACTTCAATGACCCTTCTAAATGAGGAGAGAACACAACCATAGCCTTTCACAAGACTACTAACTACTAATGGATCACTGGCAATGCACAGCTAACAACTGTTAATAGAAGTGTCTGTATGGAGCATCAGGGAAATACCTTTTGGTTTCTGGGAATTCCGAGACTTGGAGCTGCTGGTCAGTGCAGTTGGAAGAGGGATCTTGGTTGGGAGGGTCCTCCGTTGTTTACTTTCCAATGGGGAAGGGTATGGCAGCTCTAAGCAACTGAAAGATAAGCACAGAGGAAAAAATTCAAGTTTGTCCCTTTGCTGTGGAACAGAGGAGTCACTGACTACTCTACACTTTCAATGCATGTTTTATGAAACTGGCTCCTGACGCATTATCTGCCCCATCCTGAGGCTGAGGCTGTGCAGCAGACAGCTCAGCACTTGCAGACACCTCTTAGAGCACCTGCCTCAGGTAATGTGCATAAAGCCATTAGCAGGAACTTGCCATTTGGGGGCTGGTGACTCTTCCTGTACCTACAGCACTAGTAGGTTCCGGAATATGGAGATTCAAGGTTCTGCTGTTCAGAACTTTGAAGACATTTGTAGTAGAAACTATGGAATGAACCAGGCTGAACTCTGCCTAGGGTGAGTGGGAAGAGATGAACTGTCTTCTTATTCTTGAAATTCAGGACTAAACCTAGACAAACATTTAATACAATTTTTACTTAGAGTATATATGTTTTCTAAAAGGTTTAGCAGTAAGCTTAACATCATAAACACCTTAAGTAGGATAATTAATCAGCCCTGAACTTCCTGTCTGCCATAGTGAAATGAGAGGCATGATGAGCTATTTTAAGTTTCCACAGCCTGACGGAAAAAAACAACAAAAAAACCTTCAAGTCTGATGGGCAAGAAGCGACCTAGGAGACACGGGTTGGGTAGACAGTGTATCTAAATCAGCATATAGGCTGGCCACAGCCCAGAGCCCAGTGGCCCCTTACGAGAATTCTTCCAAGCATTATCAGAGACCCCTACGATGCGCCTGGTGATGGCTGCAGGGCTGAGCTCATAGCTTGCTTCTCATTGAAAATCTGACCTGGACAGGCTACAACAGATATGTCTATGGCATTTCCTACTTAGTGTAACCCCTTGAGTGTGCCACCACTCAGGACTCTCCCGGCCACCTTCAGGGTCTTTATGCACCACATGGCCTTCCATCTGTTGTCACCCCAAAGTCTCTCTCCCAGAGGCAGCTAATCCACACCAGATTTCAAAGGTTAGAATGGTTCAACTTTCCAGGTCCAACAGCACGCTCCTTCTTCAAAGTAAGCAGATGATAGAATAAGGTATCATCTCATAACCAAATAAACACACTCTAAAGAAGGTTATTTACAAAAATGTTATAAGGTACTAGCTCAAAGGTCATTTTATTTACACTGTTTTGTTCTCTATATTTCACAAATTTTCTGTCAGAATTAGGTACATTTTGAATTAGTAAAAAGACTAAGCAAAAATCCAGAGTCTTAGCAAACCCAAAGCAAATTGACATGAACAAATCCACCCTTTATGGGTAAGACTATGAATGCTACAGCTTTATAACTCTTCCGTCCTCCTCCCACTTTTGACAGGGTTATTTAAAAACTCCATCTTTTAAAATACCAAAAGCACCCATGACATAGACACCCAAGTGAATTATTTTTAAGTGGTTTATAAATGTGGAGGATGAGGGCTGTTCATTTATACAAAGCTTGACTTTGTGCCACTGTAAAACTGTTTTTTGTTTTTTTTTAAAAAGGTGCCAGACAACTAATTTCTTTTTGCTGAATCATACTTTTCTAAATTAAGCCAAATTATCTTCATTAAGAAATCTTTTTTAAAGCTTCTGAATAAATGGGTGAAACCCAACTTAAGTGATTCTTTCTAAAAGGAAAAACCAGGAAGATATTTCAGATGCTAGACTTTATTTTGACTCCCAGGGTAAAACATGGTAATCACCATGCAGGGAGGCAGGAAGCTGAGGGTAAGGGTAGGGCCTCCCTGTGCCTACTGACCTGGAGGCTAGTGTGTGCCATGTGGCTGAGGGGAGTGTGCTAGTCGAGCAGATTATGAGAGTACAATTATTCTAGTAAACACTGCACTAAGTTAGGTTATTATATTTGCTCCCTAAGTGTAAAATGCTGAGAAACAATTAGAGAACAAAAGGATCAACAGCTGGTATCTTGTATCAGGTTCCCTGGGCCTCCTGTTCTCTAGAAGTCCTAGTTCCTTCCTGGCATCTCGGACCTGTAAGGGCCACAGGCCTGCTTTGCAGGCGTGAAGCTAACGAATGCTTGGCTCAGAGCTCTCATGCCACCCAATGCTTCACACTCCTCAACTCCTGGGGTCTGGTAGGAGAGGCTGCAGGCAGAGACCGAGACATCCCTCTGGTTTTGTCACGACTGACTTAGAGGAAAACAAATGCTTCAGTATTTAAGGATCTGGGTGTTCTGGCCTAGGTGACATACTATTCCTATAATACTGATAATATTTAAAGACTAATTTTTAATAAAGCAAAGGTGAGCTAAAACTACAGGCTTAATTAATATCAGATGATCAACTTTTTGCCTAATAAAAAATTTATTCCCAATCAGATAGATTCCAAAAGGAAGTGAGAGTATATGCCTTTTAATGATACCTCTTTTTAAAAAATGTGTGTATAGGGTGGGGCAAAGTAGGATTACAGTGTGAGTATGTAAAACAGACTCTATGTTTCTGACATGAGAAGCACGGGCCGCTCCTAATGGCACATCAGGCATCAGAGAGAAGCAAGAGGAGCGTGATACAGCACGGGCTTTTGTTGCAAGCACACCCAAAGACCAAGCAAGCAAGCAAACATCTCACCTAGTTTTACCAGTAACTTCTCTTACTCTTAATTTCTTTGTACTCATTTCTTTTTCTTACCTGGTTTTCACATCTGTTGGGATTTCCTTTTTAACATTCAAAAGTTTTTTGCTTTTTTGTTTCACTTGAGACATATCATTTTCATGTTTCTCGGGCATGGCTTGTTTTCCCTTTTGCTTTTCTGTGTCCTGTAAAAAAATGTACACTTAATTGCTGAGAAGGACTAATGACAATAACTGATATAGTCTTATTTGAAGGTAGGGCTACAAAACTGAAGATGCAGCAGATGTATACGTCATATGTATAAAAACAATAAACTCCTTTCTTCAAATCTATTTTAAACATGTGGTTCTGTCAGTTTTTCAGCCTTTGACCTTTTATAAATGTACTGTTGTGAGTCTGAGTTATAAAGAGTGTCATTTTAATTTATACCCACATCCTGACAGAGGTGTGTGGTGGTACTGGCAGCAGAAAGTTGACAGCTTCTTACTTTTCAGACTTAGGGAGCAAAACCTTGCCTTTATTTACAAGAAAAGTTCAGCTGGGACTATAATATAAACACTTGCAATGTGCTCAATGCTGAGCCCAAGGACAATGCAAGCCAAGAACACAAGTGTTCTCGCCTATTCACTGAGTGTTCACAATGACACTGTGACTGTCTGTAGAGTTATGAGTTAATTTAACTACTATTCACCATAAACGGGAGGGCTCACTCATTCATTTCCTCAGTATTTACTAGTCACCCGCTTGGTGCCAGGCAAGGACTTACCAAGAGGGCTGAGGCGCTTCCCCTGAGGGCTGGGAGGTCCAGCAGGAGGGAGGTACATATGGCTGGGAAACGCTCACCGGCCATGACTGTAGCACAGAAGATGTGCTTCCCTCACTCGAGTGTGGAGCCCAGGCTGAAAAGGCCATGCCTACACTGAGTGCATCCTACAGCTGTGCTACTTGAGTGGTCCAGCAACTGCCGTTTCAGGTCTGTGACCAGGCACATAAAGAAGCCACACTCACTTTTTTACAGTAACCTGACACTGGCGGTGTCTAAACACCAACCGGGGGTCTTGTCTCCTGGACATGCGTGTGTCTGCTTGGGTGCTGCTGAATTTGCCTGGGGAGTGCACCTGGACTGGGTGCATAACACATGTATAGTAGGACCATGTATGTGACAGATATGCCATTTTTAAAATCTGGTTCTTCATTGAAGATAGTTTGAGATGCACTGAGACTAACAAGGGGACAGACAGGAGAGGGACATGCAGCAAAAGGGAACAGCTGTGGTGGGAGGTACAAGCACATGGGAGTGACAGTCAACCTTCAGGGTCCAGCCTCAGTGTGTGCTTATTAAGGAAGCCTGGATTTTAAAAAGTCACACCAAGTCCACGGTTTACTGTTCAGAGGAAATAAGCAGAGAAAGGGCGGAACACCCTCTGCGTTCTTCAGGAAGCACTTCCTGAGCACTGGCTCATCAAGAACATGGAGACTCAGCTCTTTGAGGACAAGAGCCTCGTCTTTGTCCAGCTGTTTCCAAAGCTCCCAGCACAATGCCTGGCGCTTAGGCACTCAGTACAGAATGTTGAATAAATGAATAGATACAGTTGCCATCAACACACGAGTGTGTAATCTAGTGGGGAAGAAATCACGTGCAACCAGCAAATGGGTCATTCACAAAGAACGAAGAGCACAGGAACCCGCCCGAGCAGTGGGAGAGGGGAACAGGCATGGAGGCCACATCTGTAGAGACACCAATGACAGGGAACAACAGGAGGTAAGAACTATGGCAGTGAGAATGCTGGGAGTCAGGGTAGCTGGAGGGCCACTGAGGAGAAATGCTGGAAAGGTGGACCAGCTGTGAAGAAAGTGCATGCTGATGTGCCTTCCGAGTGCTCACTCCTGTCACTGAAAGGGCTGGGTCTGCTCTACACCCGGCAGCCATGTGTTAGGAGAGAAAGCACAAAGTCCAACACTCACTACCACTATGCCGAGGTGCACAGACACGGTGCACTGTGAGGGTGCGAGGGGAAGGCAGTTAGAAAACAGTTACATATACATGTTCTTTAGAAACTGATCTACGTAGATGACACTGCTGGGCATCTAAGAAATGGGTCCCTAGCCATTAGGTTAAAACTGAAAACAAACAAATACATCCACAAAAAAGTCTCGTCTACAATAATGTCTATATTAGCATTGTTTTACTTTTGAAACATAGCTATCTAAAGATAAGAATGCCAAAATAGAATTCCGCTTTACCTTTTCTGTGTACAGCTTGGACCTCAGACTCTTAGACACATCACAACAGGTACTTCCCTCTCCGTACTGCACCCCCGTCCCCGACACACACACACACACACACACACACACACATTTCCTAACGCCCACTAGGACCGGGCACTTCTCAGTGTTGCTTCTGATGCTGAGAACTGAGGACCGAGGACAGATGTGTGCGGACCGAGGACAGATGTGGCTGATGTGTGCGGGCCTCGCTCAGTCCCATTCTGGGTTACTGCCACCTGTGTGGGCAGTGAGCTTCTACTGAAGCCCGTGCCAGGAGTGATCTTACAGGAAAAGTCAGTCTAATTAAAATGGTATAATTCCTTCTCATTCTCTTCTGATACTTAAAATCTGAAACAAATTTCACAAGTCAGAGTAGTTACTATTCCAGATAGCCCCTAACTTTTAAGCAGTGTTTCCAACTTCGTACTCTTTTCCTTTGTTAACATGCTTTCCCATGTCTTTCCCTGGGGGAAAGGAAGACATCTGTCCCAGAGCCGTGACTGCTTCCTGCTTAGACATGCCTGTGCACCTGTGTGCTAATCCTAGAGCATGTGCGCACACTAAGGGAACACGCTGGCCCTGCATGAAGAACCCATGCTGAGCGTGCCACGGCCCTGCCCACCTCCTTCAGGAGAGGCTCTGTGTCGGGGTTGGAGGTCTCCGTGGTGGTGGAGGAGCTGTCATCGTCAGCCAGCGAGTCCTTCAGCTCCTCGTCCTGGGCCTTTCCCTTTCCCTTCTTCTCCTCTTGCTTCTTCGGTGCTTTGACCTTGCGCTGAAGAGCTTTTCCTTTCCCTGGGGATAAAAATCAAAGTAAAATTACAAACTTCATTTTTTAAAATATATATATTTTTATTGATTTCAGAGAGGAAGGTAGAGGGAGAGAGAGACAGAAACATTGATGAGAGAGAATCATTGATCGGTTGCCTCCTGCACGCCCCCGACTGGGGATCGAGCCCGCAACCCAGGCATGTGCCCCTGACTGGAATTGAACCTGGGACGCTTCAGTCCACAAGCCAACACTCTATCCACTGAACCAAACTGGCTAGGGCCAAACTCTTCATTTTTAAACAGCTAAGAATATTAAGCCATTAAAACTTTTTTAAAGAGGCTGGACTGTTTCTTATTAATAAAGCTTCTTTCTCTACTTCATTCCCTAGAGAATTATTATTTACTAGAGGCCTGGTGCACAAATTCGTGCATGGGTGGAGTCCAGCCTGTCTGGCTGGAGCTGATGGGGCTGGGCTGGCCAGAGGGGAAGGGGCCGTGGTAGTTTTGCCGGCTGTCCCCGCCCCCCTGGTTGAACTCACGGTTGAGAGGACAATGTGTATATTAGCCTTTTATTATGTAGGATTTCTA
Organism: Murina feae; assembly: GCA_004026665.1. Classification (NCBI taxonomy): domain Eukaryota; kingdom Metazoa; phylum Chordata; class Mammalia; order Chiroptera; family Vespertilionidae; genus Murina; species Murina feae. The sequence continues at coordinate 828 of PVJC01018471.1, read as the reverse complement.
ATTAAAGCTTTCCAAATCATGTTTCACTTGTTGATTAGAATATTTTAAAAATTAACTTTAGGGCCTAATTTTTGTACAATAGGATGTACCCATTTTAAGTGCATAGTTTAATGAATTTTGGTAGTTCTGACAATTCTGTATGTCTGTCTTGGAATACTTTTTTAGACCACAGAGGGCAATACAGCTTTGAAAAGTCACAGAAGTGAAAACCAGAGATCATTTTAAATCCATCTGGAGATGAAAGTCTATGGTGACGGGATGAACAGCCCACGTGTTAAGTGAGGGGTGCCAAGAGCTCTGGCGTAGAGGCATGCTGTTTGGGTCCAAATCCTGGCTCTTCCGTACCCAGCTGTGCGATGTTGACCTCTCATCTGTAAGCTGGTGAGGCAGGCTCTCCTGGGGTTGTACTGAAGAATCATGTAAGGCCCTTAGAACAGTGCCTGGCACACAGATAACTCATGATGTTATACATGGAGAGGATACAACACATCTACAGAGAGCTCATATTTTAAAAGATGTGGTGTTCCCAAAACAAATAAGAAATCAACCCATTAGGAATCAAGATGGCGGCATGAGATATATACCTGAATGCGCAGCCTCCCACAACCACATTAAAAATACAACTATAGATTCGAGAAACAAGATGGCGGCATAGGGTAGACACCGCATATGCAGCTGTGAACAACTATTTCAGAAAAACTGCGAAAAGAACACACGGACACCACACGCACCCACAGGACGGCTGGCTGAGTGAAAATCCTACAACCAGAGAAGAGTCTGAGACTCAGAGCAGCAGCAGAAGCAAAGTACAGAGGTACGGAGGCGCGC
>PVJC01018470.1:20423-31411 GCA_004026665.1 Murina feae | reverse complement strand
CCTGCTTTCTGGTGGCTGGAGGAAGATGGGCAGTAGGCAAGCTTGGGAGGCAGGCCGCCCGCAGCCCTGGTCACAGCTCAAAAAAGAGAACAACATGCAGGGGAGGGCAAGAGTCTGAGAGATCAACATAGAGGGTGTGCCTGGGGGCAGGTCCCCGGCAGGTAGACACACACAGGAGGACTGCTCCGAGCCTCTGATGTGGCTGGGGGCAGATCCCCAGTGATGACACACACACATACACACACACACACAAAAGGCGCCTGGCAGACTGGGGCCATCATAGGACATCCACTGAGGGGTCCCAGACTGTGAGAGGGCACAGGTCAGGCTGAGGGACTCCCTCCACCCCGAGTGCACAAATTTTTGTGCACCGGGTCCCTAGTATCTATATAATAAAGAGCCAGGGTTGTAAGGACTGAAGGCTCAACCAGACCGGAAGTCAGTGCTGGGTTTCCCTGGTGACACAGCACTGACTGGGGCTGCTGCAGGCACCCCGACCCAGCACTGACTGCCTAGGGGGCTTCAGATCAAGCTCGGAGAGAGGCCTGCAGAGAGAGAGGTAGGGTCTGATCTGTAGCCTCTGTGGCAGCCGTTTATCAGAGCTTGCCTCTCTTTCTCCTGGCCTGGCCAACAGCTGTGCCTCCATTTCTCTCCAGGCCTTCACTGGGGCTGCTGATCAGCCCTGCCTTTCTGATAGGTCCAGAAATGCTGACTGGCATAGAAACTGACCAATCAGAATCAAATTGTCTGGCAGAGGAGGGCAGTTGGGGCCTGCAGAGGAGGGCAGTGGGAGTGAGATCAGATACACAGGGAGGGCAGTTAGGGATGATCAGGCAGGTAGAGGCAGTTAGGGGTAATCAGGTAGGCAAGGCAGGGCAGTTGGGGCAAGATCAAGATGGCAGGGGAGGGCTATTGGGGATGAGATCAGGCTGGCAAGGGAGAATAGTTATAGGTCATAAGGCAGGCAGAGGTAGTTGGGGGTGAGATCAGGCTGTCAGGGGAGAGCAGTTAGAGGGGATCAGGCAGGCAGGCAGGCAGAGGGGTTAGGGGCAATCAGGAAGGCAGGCAGGTGAGTGGTTAGGAGCCAGCAGTCCCATAATGTGAGAGGGGTGTCTGACCACCGGTTTAGACCTGGTCCCACAAGGATTGGGACTAAACCAGTGGTTGGACATCCTCTGAGGAGTCCACAATTGAAGTGGGTGCAGGCTGGGCTGAAGGAACTCCCCTTCCCCCCTGCACAAATTTCATGCACCAGGCCTCTAGTGTATAAATATCTACCTTCTGGATAAGTCAGTTTCAAAATACTACATGTATGTGCTTGACTGTGTTTCTGAAAAAAACTTACAAAAGCATTTTGAGCTGTGGAGACCTTATAGAAACGGAGTAAAGGCGGGAGACAGGATGAGAGGCAGTTGGGAGAAAAACTCTGGGAAAAAGACCAAGCGTGGCTAAATTTTAAACCTAGGTCCTTCCCTTACTTCTTGCACAATCTTGGACTCTGTGCTTTGGTTTTCTCATCTGTAAGATGGGGAGAATAATAAAACCTTCTTTACAGAGTTATGATGAGGATCAAAAGAGTCAATCCACGCAGAGTGCCCAGACATTTTCTGGCATGCTCTAAGTACTCAGAGAAGGCCAGCCATTATGACTACAACTGTCAAGTCTATTGAATCAACAGTTTTAAGAGGATAATAGGCTTTTGAATGTGTAGGAGCTGATGTATCTATAAAAAAGGATCAGTTTACTTGTGATGGTTAATTTTATGTGTCACCTTGACTGGACCATGGGGTGCCTGGACATTTGGTTAGACATTATTGTTGGTGTGTCTGTGAGGGTATTTCTGGATGTGATTAACATTTGAATCCATAGACTTAGCGAAGTAGATGCCCCCTCCCTGCCTCCAATGTGGGTGGGCCTCATTCAATCAGTTGAAGACGTGAATAGAACAAAAGGATTGCATAAGAGGGAACTCCTTTTGCCAGTTGTCTTGGGCTAGAACATTGCTCATTCCCTGTCTTCAGACTTGAACCAAAACATCAGTTCTTAGGTCTCAAACATGCTGGCCTTCAGACTAGAACTTACTACACAATTGGTTTTTCTGGATTTCCAGTTTGCTGATGCATTTCTTAGAACTTCTCAGTCTTTATACTTGTATAAGCCGATTTCATATTTCTATCTCCATCTATCTATCTCTATCTCTATGTCTATGTCTATCTCTATCTACATCTCTATTTCTATCTATCTATATCTTTACCTCTATTGATACATCTATCTATCTATCTATCTATCTATCTATCTATCTATCTATCTATCTATCATCTGTTCATTTATCTATTGCCTACATCTATCACATTTTCCTAACACCATTTATTGAAGAGACTATCTTGTCTCCATTGTATATTCTTGCCTCCTTTGTCAAATATTAATTGAACATAATGGCTTGGGTCAATTTCTGGGTTCTCTGTTCTGTTCCATATATGTTTGTTCTTGTGCCCGTACCAGGCAGCTTTGAGAATAGTGGATTTGTAGTATAGTCTGAAATCTGGTATTGTGATTCCTCCAAATTTGTTTTTCATTCTCAAAATTGTTGCAGCTATTCAGGGTCTTATTTATTCCATATAAATTTTTGGAGACTTTTATTCTAGATCTGTGAAATATGCCATTGGTATTTTAATGGGGATTGCATTGCATCTATAGATTTCTGTGGGTAGTATAGACATTTTAATGATTGGTTGATTTTACCAATCCCCGAACATGGTATATTCTTCCACTTGTTTATATCTTCCTCTATATCTTTTTTGTAACGTCCTATAGTTTTCTGAGTACAGGTCTTTAACCTCCTTAGAAAAGTTTATTCCTAGTTATCCTAATTTTTCTTTTGCAGTGTTAAATGGGATTGTTTTTTAAAAATATATTTTATTGATTTTTTTACAGAGAGGGAGGGAGAGGGATATAGAGTTAGAAACATCGATGAGAGAGAAACATTGATCAACTGCTTCCTGCACACCCGCTACTGGGGATATGCCTGCAACCAAGGTACATACCCTTGACCAGAATCAAACCTGAGACCCTTCAGTCCGCAGGCTGACACTCTATCCACTAAGCCAAACTGGTTAGGGCATGGGATTAATTTTATATTTTCTCTTTCTGTGAGTTCATTATTGGTGTATAAAATGCCATAGATTTCTGGGTGTTAATTTTGTATCCTAATACATTGCTGAATTCATTTATTAAATATTAGGGCCCTGGTGCACAAAGATTTGTGCACTGGGGGAGGATAGGAGGGTGAAGGGGGGTGTCCCTCAGCCCGACCTCCACCCTTTCCAATCTGGGAGCCCTCAGGGGAGCCCTCTCCAAACCGAGAGTTTCTGTCTGTTTTTGCAATCATATGAGCGAATTGTGTGAGATTCCCAACCCAGTCTGGTTTGTTGCTCACAGAATAATAGAGGCATTTTTTTTTTCCTTTTGCATCATTGGTGGAGACTTCCTGGAAGTTTTAGGATATCTTCCCTTTAACTTTTCCTAGACACTCTGATTTTACTATGTCTCTCACCTTTGCTTTCCCTCCATCGCCAAATGCAACAGTAACTTGTTCCAGACTCACTTTGCTCTAGTGTCTAGAACTATGATTCCCAGCATTCCTGGTGCTCCCCATGCTCTGGGTTTTCCCCAACTGAGGGAGCCATGTCCCCTCAAGCTGCGGGCTCTCCCACTCTGCTCTGTGTATGCAAATTACCCACCATCTTTGTCAGGTTAATTTGGATACTCACTCCTCATTGGCTGGTGAGTGTGGCTTGAGCATAGCGGAGGGACGGCTAGTTTGCATGTTTCTTTTTATTATATAAAATAGTTTTTTTGATGGAGTCTTTAGGATTTTCTATGTACAATATGTCATGTGTGAATAATGGCAATGTTACTTCTTCTTTTCCAATTTGGATACATTTTATTTCTTGTTCTTGTCTGATTGCTATGGCTAGCCCTTCCAATACTATGTCGAATAAAAATGGTGAAAGTCGGTATCCCTGTCTTGTTCCTGTTCTTAGAGGAAATAGTTTTAAAAATTTCCCATTGAGTATGGTGTTGGCTATAGATTTGTCATATAAGGCTTTTATTATGTTGAGGTGTGATCTCTTTATTCCCACTCTCCTTAGAGTTTTTATCAAAAAATGGTGTTGGATTTTGTCAAGTGCTTTTTCTGCATCAATTGATATAATCATGTGGTTTTTGTCTTTCAATTTGTTTATGTGATGTATCATGTTTATTGATTTGCAGATATTGTACCAACCTTGCAACCCTAGAATAAATCCTGCTTGGTCATGGTGTATAATTTTTTTAATGTATTTCTGGATGTGATTTGCTAGAATTTTGTTGAAGATTTTAGCATCTATGTTCATCAGGGAAATTGGCCTGGATTTCTCTCTCTTTGTGGTGTCTTTATCTGGTTTTGGGATTAGGGTTATTCTGGCTTCATAGAAAGAGCTTGGAAGTATTCCTTCCTCTTGAATTTTTTGGAATAGTCTGAGGAAGATTGTTAGTTCTTCTTTGAACGTTTCATAGAACTCCCCTGTGAATCTTTCCAGACCAGGGCTTTTAATTGGTGGAAGCTTTTTCATTACTGCTTCATTTTGTTGTCAGTTATTGATCTATTCAGGTTTTCTGACTCTTCCTGATTGAGTTTTGAAAGCTTGTATTTTTCTAGGACTATGTCCATTTCATCTAGGTTGTGCAGTGTTTTGGAATAGAGTTGTTTGTAGTATATTTTTACAAGCCTTTTTATTTTTTGTGGGGTTGGTTGTTATTTCCCCTCTTTCAAAAAAAATTTCTGTTTTTGTTTATTTGGGTCTCTCTGTTTCTTATTGAACCTGGCTAGGGGTTTATCCATCTTGTTTATCTTTTCAAAGAACCAGCTCTTGGTTCTATTGATCTTTGATATTATTTTTTTTTTGGTCTTTACATCATTTATTTCCACTCTGATCTTAATTATGTCCTTTGTTCTACTTACTCTGGACTTTCTTGTTGCTCTCTTTCTAGTTATTTAAGTTGTAGGGTTAGATAAGTTATTACCAGGTTTTGTTTTTTTTTGTTTCTTGAGTGCTATGAACTTCCCTCTCAGGACTGCTTTCACTGTGTCCTATAGATTTTGGATTGTTGTATTTTCATTTTCATTTGTTTCCATGGTGTTTTTTTTAAATTTTGTTTTATTGCTTAAAGTATTACAAAGAGTGTTAAATAAGTCTCCATTTTTCCCCTTGACCTTCCTCCCTCCTCCCTATCCCCCAGTGTCTTGTGTCCATTGATTATGCTTATATGCATGCATACAAGTCCTTCAGTTGATCTCGTAACTCCCCACCCAACCCTCCCCAGCCTTCCAACTGTAGTTTGCCAGTCTGTTCAATGCTGTTCTGCCTCTGTATCTATTTATGTTCATCACTTTATAATGGTATTTGTTATCCATAAATAAGTGAGATCATGTGGTATTTTTCTTTCATTGACTGGCTTATTTCACTTAGCATAGTGCTGGAGAGGATGCAGAAAAAAAGGAACCCTCCTGCACTGCTGGTGGGAATGCAGACTGGTGCAGCCACTATGGAAGACAGTATAGAGTTTCCTCAAAAATAAAAAATGGAACTCCCATTTGACCCTGTGATCCCACTTCTGGGAATATATCCCAAGAAACCAGAAACACCAATCAGAAAGGATATATGCATCCCTATGTTCATAGCAGCACAATTTACCATAGCTAAGATTTGGAAACAGCCTAAGTGCCCATCAGCAGATGAATGTATTAGAAAACTGTGGTACACCTACACAATGGAATACTATGCTGCTGTAAAAAAGAAGGAATTCTTACCATTTGAAGAAACATGAATGGAACTGGGGAGCATTATCCAGGATGTTTTTTATTTCTTCTTTGATCTCTTTGGTAACCCAATCATTGTTTAATAGCATGCTAGTGTTATGGGGCAACCTGCAAGAGACGACCACCAGAGTCAAAGGGGAGAATTTAGAAGACTTTATTTAGCTGGCTAGGGTTTGCAGTGCCAGCAGTGTCTGCAGTGCCAGTACCCCACCGAAGTGAGGACTGACACTGTAACCCAGACCAGATGCAGAAGCAAGCTTTTATTCATAAAAAAAAATAAAGGTGATGCACAAAGTTTGTTTCTCTATTAATAAATACAGGATACAGACTAATAAGTTTTGACTAGAGCATGACTATTTCCTTATCTCTAGAAGTAGTAGTAAGTCCTACTGAGCTGTAAATGAGATGGGGCAAGTTGACCTTTACAGTAGGTAGCCTACATGTGTTTGAATGTTTTTTAGTGATTTTATTGTAGTTGATTTTTAATTTTATGCCATTGTGATCTGAGATGTTGATATGATTTCTATTTTCTTGAGTTTGTAGAGACTTAGCCTGTGCCCTAATATGTGGTCTATCTTTGAAAATGTTCCATGTGCACTTGAGAAGAATGTAAATTCTTTGGCCTTGGGGTGAAGTGTTCCAAAGATATCGAATAAGTCTATCTGATCTAGTGATTTATTTAGGATTGCTGTTTATTTACTGACTAGGGGGCTGGTGCATGAAATTTGTGCACTGAGGGGGGCAGTTCCTCAGACCAGCCTGCCCCCTCTCACATATTGGGAGGCCTCAGGGGGTGTCCTACTGATGGCTTAGGCCTGCTCTCTGACCCCCTTGAAGAACAGGCGTAAGCTGCAGTCTGGCCTCCCTTTATGGGAGGCAACCAGGCTAATCAGGAGAAGCCACCAACCCCATCACCCTGCTGCTGCAGCCACTGCCAGTCACTGCAACCACCAAGATATTTTCATCAACACAGACTCCAGTCCCTTCACCATGAAGAAATGACAACTTTCTTTAGGCATTTTCAAGATCTTTCTTTCATAAGTTATGACATTTCTTTCTTTCTTTCTTTTTTTTATCCTCACCTGAGGATATGTTTCAATTGATTTTTAGGGAATGTGGAACAGAAGGGAAAAACAGAGAGAAACATCAAAGTGAGAGGAACACTTTGATTGGTTGCCTCCTGCATGAGCCCTGATCTGGGCCCCGGTCCAGGAGGAGCCTGCAACCTAGGTACATGGCCATGGTCAGAACTGAACCCAGAACCTGCAGTAAGCAGGCTGAGGAATTATGCACTGAGTCAAACTGGCTAGGGCAGGATGTTACATTTCTTAGCCTCCAGCAGTGGACCTTGATTTTTTTTCTCCAGGAGTATGGTGGAAAAACCCTAGATCACCTTTTTGGATTCTTATTACCCAAGTAACTAAGAATATTACCAGTGGCATACAGGGAACTTAGCCAATGAGCAGTGAGAAAAGGTGTTTCCTCTGTAGTTCACTCTAATCACCGGCTCTACCCCTGCCCCTACAATTCCAGCTCCACACCTGCCGAGACCTGTAAGCTCTGGTTGAGGATGCAGGCCTGGGCAGGGGACTTCCATGCCCCTCCGATCCCCAGCTTCACAGAGCCCAGGCCTCTGGGATCACTGGCTCTGATCCTGCCCCCTGCCATCACTGGCTCTGCCTTTCCCCCACTGGTAGCCTCTGGCCAAGGCTGCAGGCCTGAGCAGGGGACCCCCCCAGACTCCTGCTTTACCGGCTCCACTGGTGCCCAGACCCCTGTGATCATAGGCTCTGCCCCTGCTCAGGCCTTAGTCCTCTGGCCCAGGCCTTATGCCTGGGTAGGGCACCCTCATACCCCTCTGATCACCAGCTCTGGCCCTGCCCCCTCCAATTACTGTCTCCACCCTTGCCCATGCCTTCTGTCTCTGGTAAAGGCTCTGGCCTGGGCAGGGGACCTCCAGCCCTCTCTGATTGCCCCCCACCTCCCCTGCCACCTGCCTGGCTAACAGGCCTGACCACTTCAGTGGTGGGGCTGAGCTGGACTGGGTGCTGCCATTCTGTGGCTATGGGGGAAGCCATCTTGTGGCTATTGGTGCCGCCATCTTGTGGCCAGGGGGGTGGCCATCTTTGTGATGGAGTGGTGCCTAATTTGCATATTACTCTTTTATTAGATAGATTTTATGTATAGAGGATTTATACAGTGATGTCAATGGGATATTAAAGTCCCCTACTACAAGCATGGCAAACTCATGGCTCATAACAAATATTTTTGCATCCTAGACATAATGGTAAGAAATGTTTTCATAAAAATTTCATAATTTAATTTTTACAATATCCTGTTATATACAATTATTAATAGCAAACTACAATGATCGCTAATGACTGATTAGTACAATCGTGTTGCATTCATTTCTCTTACGCAGATTATGCACAGGTACACCATTTCTCTTCACTAACACTAACAGCGAATATTTTAGCAACTAATTGCCACATCATTAGACTGACTTGTTTGGTGTGTGCAACAGAAAATATTTCGCTTTTGGAGAACAAGAAAAATAGGTTTATTTGCATTACGCTTATTAATTGTGCAGTTATTCAGTGTCTGGTAAGTTAATGTTCAAGAAAAAAACATTAATTTTTATTAAAATGTTCTATATTTTATATTAACGATTTCTCATTTATTTTAGCCCTTTGTATTCAGCATGTCTCTATCAAAATAAACCTATATTTCTATGAAAATTAAAACTTTTGTTTTTCTGCGGCTCTCATAAACTTGAACCTGTTTATTTGGCTGATGTTAGTCTTTGAGTTTGACATGCTTGCCTTACTATGATTGCATTGCTGTTGATCTCTCCCTTGATATCTTCCAGAAGTTTTTTGTTTTTTTTAATGTATTTGGGTGCTTCTATATTGGGTGCATATATGTTTACCAGAGTTATATCCTCTTGTTGAATTGCTCCATTTAGTTTTATTTAGTGGCCTTTCTTATGTCTTGTTATGGCCTTCACTTTGAGGTCTATTTTGTCAGATATAGGTATTGCTATCTCAGCTTTTTATTCATTTTCTATTTGCCTGAAAAATTTTTTCATCCCTTCACTTTCAGTCTGTGTGAGTCCTGTATTCTGAGGTGGCTCTCTTGTAGACAGTAGACATATAGGTCATGTTTTCTTATCTATTCAGCTACCCTATATCTTTTGATTGCAGCATTTAATCCATTTATATTTAAGGATTTATATTTATTATTGATAGGTACTTGTTTGTTGCCATTTTTATTCTTTATGCCTGTGCTCCTTGTTCCATTTCTATTTCTTCTTTAGAATTTTTTGTATTGCTGTTTTGGTGGTATAAACTCCCATAGCCTTTCTTTTGTCTGTGAAGCTCCTGATTTCACCTTCCATTTTGAAGGATAGCCTTGCTGAGTATAGTATTCTTGGTTTCAGTCCCTTCATGTGCATCACTTTGTATACTTCATGTCACTCCCTTCTGGCCTGATGTGTTTCTGTTGAGAAATAAGTTGATAGTCTAATGGGAGATCCTGTTTAGGTAACTTTCTGTCTTTTTTCTGACAACCTTTAAGATTTTTATTTAGTCATTAATATTTGTTAATTTATTTATGATGTGTCTTGGTGTTGGCTTTTGGGGTTCATCTTGGTTAGAATTCTGTGTGCTTCTTGGACTTGTGTGACACAATTTAGGAACATTTTCTATAATTTCTTCAAACAGGTTTTCTGTTCCTTGCCCAGCTTCCTGTCCTGGCTCCCTTATTATGTGGATATTGTTTTGTTTTGTGCTGTTCCAAAGCTCCCTTAGACTTTCCTCCTGCTTTTTAAGTTTTTTTTTCCCAGTTGCTGCTCTGCTTTTTTTTCTTTACCTTGTCTTCTAACTCGCTGATTCATTCTTCAGCTTCTTCCAGAGTACTGTTGAAACCTTCTATTGTGTTCTTTATTGAAGCTATGTCATTCCACATTTCCTCTTGATTTTTACACATGTTGGTGAATTTCTTGTCCAGCCTTTTGAGCATCCATATAACCATTACTCTGAAATCTTTCTCTGACAGATTGTTTGCTTCCATTTCATTTATTTCCTTTTCTGATGATTTCTCCTTTTGTTTCATGGGGGGGGGGGTGTGTCTTTATACTCCCATTTTTATTGTTATTTTGTGATTGTTTCTATGTATTAGAAAAAAAACTGTTATGCCCCCAGATTTTTTGAATTTATCTTATGTAATAGATATTTTGTAGGACCCAGTGTTGCAGTCTTTCAGGTATTCTTGGCTGGGTATTCTAGGGATGCCCCCTACTTGAGATATTTGAATTTTCTTGATGTAGTTGGGTCTTGAATGTTATTGTCTGGTTCATGGGTGGAGTTTTCCCTCCAGGAGTCTGGTTATGTGGCTCACTCTCTACCATGTCATGCCAACCATTGTGGAGGTGCTGACCAAACAGCACAAAATATAACATGACAAGACACAACAGAAAAGCAACAGAACATGAATGTACACAAGGCACCTATAACCCCAATAAAAGTGACCATCACAAAAGAGAATTGGGAGAGAGGAAAGAGAGCAAAAATGGTATTGAGAAAAGAAAAAAAGAGGAAAGAAAGATAAAGAAAAAAAAAGAAATATGGAGAGAAAAGACCACAAAACAAATAACAAAACATCACAAAACAAATAATCCAAAAAGTGCAAACAAAAAAACACCCATAAAAAGGTGGGGCAGAATCTGTAAAGACAGAGCTCACATACAGAAAAAAAAAAAAAAAAAGGTTAGGGAATCTAAACGAATAAAAGCGGAATAGTAAAATTAACCGTTTCTTCGGGACGCCCAATAGCCAATCAGAGCAACTGTATACAAATTAGCCTAGCCAACATGGCGGCCGCCACTCACAGACCTGAGGAAACGTTTAGGCAGTGTCTGTTGCAGTAGGAGCGAAAGGGAAATTGTTTTCGGCCCTTGGCGGGCAGGCTCCGAAACATGTTTGCAATATGTATCAATCATAGAATCCTCAGGAGCTGAAGGGAGCAGCAGACCTAGCCTGAGTCTAAAAGTATAACATTGTTGCAGTATAGACTCCGCGAGGTGAGGCAGAGAGGAGGCTTTGTTACATGTCTAGGCCCTGGCTTAAAG
>PVJC01018470.1:0-20323 GCA_004026665.1 Murina feae | reverse complement strand
CCGGGAAGTGGGAAAGGAAGGCAGCAGGGGACGGGTGAGTAGGAAAGAGTTGGCGGCCTGCTTGGCAGCTTCCCAGGTCCCTTCCAATGATCAGGGAGCAGGAAAAGGCTAGCCTGACCAAAAGGCGGGGTTTTCCCTGCTTTCTGGTGGCTGGAGGAAGATGGGCAGTAGGCAAGCTTGGGAGGCAGGCAGCATCCAGCCCTGGCCACAGCTCAAAAAAGAGAACAACATGCTGGGGAGGGCAAGAGTCTGAGAGATCAACATAGAGGGGGTGCCTGCTCCAAGCCTTGACGGTGTGCCTGGGGGCAGGCCCCCAGCAGGTAGACACACACAGGAAGACTGCTCCAAGCCTCAGATGCGGCTGGGGGCAGGTCCCCATTGGTGACACACACACACACACATACACATGCACACACACACACACAAAAGGCGCCTGGCAGACTGGGGCCATCATAGGACATCCACTAAGGAGTCCCAGACTGTGAGAGGGCACAGGCCGGGCTGAGGGACTCCCTCCACCCCGAGTGCACAAATTTTTATGCACCGGGCCCCTAGTCCTATATAATAAAGGGTAATATGCAAATTGACCTTAACAGCAGAACCACTGTGAATGACTGGTCACTATGACACACACTGAACACCAGGGGGAAGACACTCAATGCAGGAACTGCCCCCTGGTTGTCAGTATGCTCCCACAGGGGGAGCTCTGCTCAGCCACCAGCCAGGCTAAAGGCTGCCAGCACAGTGGTGGTGGTGGGAGCTTCTCCTGCCTCCTCAGCAGCACTAAGGATGTCTGACAGCAGCTTAGGCTTGCTCCCCACAGGCAAGAGGACATCCCCTGAGGGCTCCCGGGCTGCCAGAGTGATGTCTGACTGCCCGCTTAGGCCCAATTCCCCCAGGGAGCAGGCCTAAGCTAGCAGGTGGACATCCCCCAAGGGGTCCAAGACTTCGAGAGGGCACAGGCTGGGCTGAGGGACCCCTAGTTATATGAATAATGGAAGAACCATGGTTTAGTATACAGGAGTTAGAAAGGAAATGAGTGGATGATGAGGGAAAAAGAATTACATTTTAAAAATAAAAAAATTAATACACTTTTATTTATTTATTTGTTTTATTTATTTCTGTTTTTTAAAAAATATATTTTATTGATTTTTTACAGCGAGGAAGGGAGAGGGATAGAGAATTAGAAACATCAATGAGCGAGAAATATAGATCAGCTGCCTCCTGCACACCCCACTCCTGGGGATGTGCCCGCAGCCAAGGTACATGCACTTGACTGGAATTGAACCTGGGACCCTTCAGTCCACAGGCTGATGCTCTATCCACTGAGCCAAACTGGTCAGTGCTGTTTGTATGTTTTTTTAAAAAGGAGACTAGAGGAGAGAACAAATGGGCTTAAATTTAGGAAGTGAAATTAATTGAAAATTAGGAGAAGAAAAGACCAATAGAGGAGCGGAAGTAAAAACTGACTATGAAGAAAGAGAAAAGAGAAGGAGGGATGGAGTAGGAGCAGGGAAGAGGAAATTAGATATATGAATTAGCCAACAGAGACTACAATAAAAATAACACATCAATATAGCAGATAAAGAAGATCAATCTTTAACAAGGGGTGAAAAGAAAGAAAAGAAAAAGCCTAAATTAGGGATAGGAGAAGAAAAACAGGATGAAAAAGGGAGAAGCAAGGCAGAAAAAGGTAAAAAAAAAATAAGATAAGATAAAATAACAATAAAAATAGAAAGAAGAAAATATAATACTAATTTTTTAAAATTTAAAAAGCAAATAAATACAAAATAAAAAAGTGAAGTGTCATTCAGTTCAGCTGAGTTTTAATGACCCATGGTGGCTGGCTTAGGACCCCTTTCTTCTGTTCTGTCTGCCAATTCTGGGCTTCCTGTTAGGTAGTTAGGTGGTGACCACTGCCAGGCACTGTCCTTGACATTTAGCACTGAATTGAAGCTGCAAGAGATCCACAGCTCCTCTGTTTGTGTCTGTCTCCACAGGCCTTGGCTGCAAGCAAGTGGGACTGATCAGCTGGCTTTGCCTGTCTGCCAGCTCTCAATCTTAATCACTCAAGCATCTGTTTCTGACAGAGCTTTATGTGGGGTTGGTGCTGTTTCCCTTTCCTGGAATAGTTAGATGTTTTTTCCCCTCCACAAGTGACCCAAAATATTACTCTGTCCTTAACTGGTCTCCTTGTATGGAAACCAGTGTCATTGGCTGGCAATCTGGAGTTTTTCATCAGTCTGGTTCCCAGTATGGTGGGGCGGACTGGCACTCCTTCCAACCCAGCCACTGAGGGTTCTTAGGGGCTATTCAGAACCTTTGTTTCCTTTGCATAGCTCAAAATGCAGGCAGGGTGTGGCAGGCTGTATTACCTGTTTTGAGGCCACTTGGAGGGGCTGGCTCTTTAGGAGAGAAATGGCCACTTAGGTTTGGAAGTTTATGAAAATCCCCTAGATTCCTGGTCAAGTCTTCCTGCCTGCTTCCCTCCACAGCTCTCTTCAAGCTCCACAAATCTGTGCCTCTACCTGCACCACAGCTTGGGTGAGTGCAATAGAAAGATCCTATGAACTGGGTTTAGCAAATAAAAGAAAAGACAAAACAAAGGCAAAACAACCATGAAACTGCATGCTTCCCTCCCACCAGCACCATGCTGCTCAGACCACTTTTCAGGCTGCCTTTCTGGACCCAGCCTTTCATGGCTATGGTCCTAGATCTAGATTCCCCAGCCACCAGCAGCCCTCTGACTTCTCCTTTCCACAGTTGGATGTTATGCCCCTCCCCGAGGGATATGCTTTGGTACAGTGTAGCTTCCTCCTAACCCTCTCTGCGCAGTGGTTGTGTCCTTCTCCAGCCCAGATCCCCTTTCCTACCGTTCTCCAGGTATCCTTCACCCTTATTGGTTGCAAACTACTAGTATTTACTCAGCTGCATCTAATTTGTTAACTCCAGTGGATGATCTCCAATTTAGTTGCTTTTCTAGACTGGGCCTGGGACTAGGTGCACAACACATCTGCCTATTTGGCTGTCATTTTTCCCCTCCTCCAAGTCTCTACATGTTAAAATGAGCCTTCTGTGATATGACCTGAAAGGGCAAACCTATATAGGGAATCATAGGCCTCAAGTTGGAGCAGCATGGAATAGACTTAGATTACAAAAGAACCCAGATTTCTTCACATATAGAAAGGAAAGAAGATGATTAGGGCTGATAGTGACATTTCTTAAAGACCCACCTTCCTGACTGAAGTTTTCTTAGTTTGTCTTTATTGAAGTTTTCTTAATTTGTCTTAATGAAAGTCAGCTAAATGATTCTTTTCAGCTCACTTGAAAAACAAGCTGGGTATACGAAACATTTTATATCAGTGATTATAGCAGACATACAGCTCCCAGTATTTAAGGATGAAGATTCTCTTACCTGGTTAGAGTGATAGACAATGGTACCAAAGCCCAGTGCCACACTGTAACATCTCATGCTGTCAAAATAAAGTAGAATTTTTATATCCAATCATGTCTCAGTTGACAAATGTGTTAGAGTTTCCTGGGGAATGGGGAGAAAGACGTCCAGTGCAGGGTTTCCATCTAATCCTGATGCATATTTTTTCCTGATGTAACTATTGTATCAGTTTCCTATGAGGACTATTTAGTAAAGAAGTCCTATTAAAAATGACCTCTAACCTGTTTTGTGGGGAAAAAGATATATTCATGGAATCATTATTTTAAACATATTTTTATTGATTTCAGAAAGGAAGGGAGAGAGAGAGAAGTACCAATGATGAGAGAGAATCATTGATCGGCTGCCTACTGCACGCTCTCTACTGGTGATCGAGCCTGCATCTGGGACATTTGCCCTTGACTAGAATCGAACCCAGGACCCTTCAGTCTCCAGGCCAATGTTCTATCCAATGAGCCAAATCAGCTAGGGCGGAATCATTATTTTTTATGTAGTCAAAGATATCTATAGAAAATTCTAGAAAAGTGTGTAGAACTTTCTTAATTCAAGAGGCTTTGTTATCAGTGAGTTCCTCTCTGTGTCCCCATCTATTACTAGTAGAAGTGGAGTTCATGTAATGTTGCAAAGAAAGGAATTTCTTAAGACCCATCGGAAGATGAGTGATCTTTATTTTTATGAAATAAAGCCCCTGGGTTTTCAATGTTGCATTTTTTTCCATCCCACCTTGGAAAGAGTCCCATATTGTCTCCAGTAGGGCAAGAATTAAGGCCACTGCCCAGAGTTTCTGCTTCATATCAAAGTACAGTCCAGCCCAGGATCCTGTGTATGCAGTCCACATGGCCCTGGGTCATGCAGCTGCTTAAGGACACATAGCAATGATGAAAGGATGGGTGAGTGTGGGTCACAGAGTAAGAGCATCAGAGGACAGGAGCAGAACAAGAGTGAGAAACCTCTCTGTCTGGGGGATTTTACCCTTCCAAGATTTTGCCCACCTACAGCCAATTATCTTTTTCCCAGAGTAGGCTGACAGGAAAGCACCTTCCCTATATCACCCTGACCTCATTGTGCACTTGTCTGACTCCTCCTTTGTTTGATCCCTTCCCCCGTTGATCTACAGGAAATGGACTGGTGGGTCCCTGGGGAACATGAAGTTGCAGCTTCCTGGTGAAGCTTCCCAGTGACCATGCTTAAAATGTCTGGTATCCTGTTTACTTTCTTCCTGTTATTAATGTTATAACCAGCTAATTATGATAATAACAGCTTCAAATGATGTTAAACATTTTTGTAAAGAGGCTCCTAAGTTGCTTCTCCTGTTCCTTCAGGTGGATCGCAAAGTCTCCAATTTCACTTTGTAAAAAAATAGTATTTTATTTTTTGAGACCTGTTATAAAAATGTCTAATTGGAGGGAACATTCACTTTTGTAGCATATCTATTAGCTTTCTGTGTTCTCAGCATTTGTGAGAAAGAACCTCACAGTGTTCTCTGGCATAAAGTTACATGCATTTTGAAAATATAAACAAAACAAATCTACTCTAATAAAAGAGTGATATGGAAATTAACCATCACTCTGAGACACCTAAGCCACGCCCACCAGCCAAGGCACACCCCCAGCCAATCAGAGTGGCTGTATGCAAATTAACCCAGCCAAGATGGAGGCCGACAGCCACGGAGCTGGAACAAGCAGGAGGCTTCCGTTGCACCAGGAGGAAACTGTCTGCCTAGGCTGGCTGGGCCTCTGCTCAAGGCAACATAGTTTCAATTATAGAAGCCATGAAGCTGAAGCAAACAGGAGGCTTCATTCCCTGCCTAGGCCTCTGCTCCAAGTAACAAAGTTTCAATTATAGAAGACAAATAAACCCCAGAAACCTGATTCCAGCCAGCCTCGCTGGGACATTGGGTCAATGGGAGCTGTGGGCAACCTGAAAACAGCCCTCAGCCTCTCACTCAGGCTGGCCAGGCATGCCAGCTGGTGAACATCCCACGAGGAGTCCCAGATTGTGAGCAGGCACAGGCTGGGCTGAGGGACCCCCTCCCCCCTGAGTACATAAATTTTTGTGCACTGGGCCCCTAGAGCAGAAATAAAGATGGATCTCAGGGAACACACACACACACACACACACAGAATGATGTTAAGTCACAAGAAACACTGTACTTGGCTCATTGTAGCAATTTGTGCCTAGTGTTTGCTGCTTTGAAAATTGAGGATTCAGGAGCCTGGAACACTGGCCATTTAATTAACTAGCACATGTTCTCCACTGTTGGTTGTTTTAAAGAGAGTGGAGCAAGTAATCTCATCCTCATTGCTGCTTTGGTGACTCTTTGCACATGTTTTTTCAATAAAACTACACCATGTAACTTGTTGGGTCAATAGTGGATCAGAAATAAAATATTTCACTTTGCAAACCAAGTGTCCAAGACTCCAGATTGCCCGAGAGGCAAAGCAAGTAAGGGGTTCATTCTAGTTAGACTACTTGGCTCTCTAGACACTTTCCTTGTTTTCTTAATTTGTTAAAATTTGTCCCTCTATCCCATTTTATTTTGCTATGTCTCCCATTCACAACTGGGATAGTTTTCAAATGAATATAAATCTTACATTAATTGTTATAAAGATAAGGAAAGAAGATTGAGTGTGGTACCTCTGAGCATAAACATTCCTGTTTCTGATAGAAAATTAACAGATGCTTTTTCAACAGAGTACAATACATAGGTCCTTAAATTTCCTGGTAATTCAGTATATGATATGTACATAGTAGCTTCGTTTTGCTCTTAGGCTATGCAAAGAAATCAAGGTGACCTCTATGCTATTTAGCTTCCCTTGGCTACTGCAGAGCCCTGTGAAAGAGGGCATTATTGCTGCCAACTGTCAACCTCTCTTTGTCTTTATCGGTGTTATAGATACAGGTAGACACACATTAAATATTTATATTTCCAAAGATACAGTTAAATGTAAAATACACATATATGTAGTTTAATCCTTCACATCCTTGTGTAAGCTGTGTAATATGTTGACTAGTAGCTGCAATAGCCCTTCTATATGTACACATATGCCCATTCAGAATAGTCCATGATTCTCTACACTTCAGGTACAAAAGCTGGCCAGGGGTAATCCTGCAAACTTCCAGAGTACTCTAAGTATAGACTTTTTATTTTGGAAAACACTGCTTTAAATCTTATTTCCTTTGCTTTCTTTATCAGCTAAAAAAAATCACTCTCTTTGACTCAAGATAATGAGACCCAGCAAAAGTAGAAAACAATACAAGAACCAGTGTTTCATAGCTGCTGAAATGAGCAGGATCGACAAAATGTGAGCAAGAGGGACAGGACAGGAACAAAATGTGCAGGTACAGGTGTGGAAAAAGGTGAGTTTTAAAATTTGAGTTTCTAACTGGAGATTAAAACAGGTTTAGTACTTCTGTGTGGCCTTTCCCACTTCCTCCACTGACACTACTTAATGGAAAGTTGACATTAGGGAGAGCTCAAAGAACCAAGTGTTAACTGTCTGCATTCATGAGCAGCTCATTTGATGGCTCTGCACCCTGTTGTCTTCCTCATGAGAAGGGCTAGTGTCATTGGAGACCTGCATGTGGCAACTGGGCACATTGTGATCTGTCAGCTTCTTGAGTGTAGGGTTGTGTCTCATTCATCTATATGCCCTGCACACAGCATAAAAAGTCCAGGAATATTGAATGCTTGCTAGATGACCACTGAAGCTACTTCTCAGAGAGACAACCCATTTTCAGGGTGCAGCTCATTGAGCCTTTCCCTGGGCTGAACAGTGCAGGGAAGACCAGGGACTGTTGGCAGGAACAGCTATCTACTTGAGTGCCCTGGATCCCTACCACATGGTCCAGCCGCTGTCCATGAGTTGGAGAATGGAGGAAGAACATAAAGCATGAAGAACTTTCACAGATTTACCATAACTAGATGGGAAACCACAGTTTTGTTGTTGTTGTTGTTGTTGTTGTTGTTGTTGTTTTAATAGGCTATAGGTTTGTGGGCAGCATTTGAGAAAGTGGGGAAAGGCAACACACTTTTCTCTCCCATTTCTCTCATTTCTCCTCTAGAGATTCAGTTTTACCACCATTTCAGATCTCTGTCCCTCCTCAGCCTGGGTGACTCCTACAGTTTAGATGGATATGGCCAAGCTGAGAGGCCACAGGAAGACAAGTGTTTGGGTGTCTCTTAGTGATGTGAGCCCATTTTTATGAAACCCCTGAGAGGCCTCTCTCCACTTCACAGCTGAGTGCCTGGCAGAATTCCAGAGGCAACCATACCCCTCATCCCATCCTCCTGTCCCTGTTTCTCATCTTTTCGTCTTGATTCTTTCCTTCATTTCTGAAAATTTCCTTCTGTTCTGAGGTGCAAAATGACATCATGGCAACAGAATGGGGACTCTTACTGCACATAGCACATGGTGAGTGGGGTTGGTTTTAAAGAATGATGTCGATGGCAAGAGCAGGATCTTTGTAAGGCAGGCCCCCTCAACCATGAATATTTCATGCCATGACTCCAGTGAGCAGGAGTCTGGTGAGAGAGGCAGGTGGGGGTAAGGAAGACAGGCTGGTCAGGAGAGGAGTAACAAGCTTGTGGCTGGGTTTCCACACAGTGTCTTAACTTGTTCTCTAGCTGAAGTAAAACCAATGTTATCCTATAGGTCTTAGGGTCCCCTCACTGAAGCAAATGAGATTTCTTTCCACTGGCATATCCAAAAGAACTACCTTAAAGAGTAGAAATCAGGTCAAGGGGAGGGAGTTTGTCATGACTTGCCACACTCCTACCTCAATTCCATTACAGCTGCCTTTGCTCTTCAGGAGCTGAGATGGACCAGCTTTCATATTTGAGATTTCAATGTCTGAGAGGTTTCACATGGGTCCTTTACCTTCAGGTTTATTTTCATTTTAGCTAAATTTGGGATGCACAAGGCTATTTTCTGCTGAAAATACCATCTTGGGAAGGAAGAAAAAAGCACCTTGCTCATGATAGCTTGTTCTCACTCTATCAAGCATAAAATAGATTATGGGAGATCACAGATGACAGAGTATAGGTCAAATCTATTGGGTTATTGGTGGAAGGGGTAAAGAGAGAAGAGGATGAACAGAAAGGTTGGGGTTCTGGGGAATCCCTCCATTGAAAGCCAGCAGCAGTTGGGAGAGCAGTAAGCTGATCCCAGAAGTCAAGGGGAGCATAGAAGGCTATGAACTTTGCTTATCCCCCCCCCCCCCTGCCCCCAGTGTGGCCTTGAGTTTTCATCCTGCCTGACTCAAGATGACTTATGTTGTCTACACCATTTCAGTTCCACACCCCTAAAGACCAAACACAACATATGGAACACAGGAAGTCAGGTCCTCATACAAAGAGGACCATCTATACAAAGAGAAGAATGGTGTTGGAAAAAAGAAAGGTTTATTTCATTAATTCAACTTTTTTTTTGTAATTATAAAAGAAATATACACTTAATATGAAATCAATAAAAATATAAAAACAAAAGGGATATGTACATATTCAAAGCAATAAAAATAAAAAACACGACTAATAACAGTTTACTACATTTCTTTCACATATTCATTCATTAACAAAAATTTAAAAAACACTAATATGTGGAAGGACTGTACCGGGCACTGGGAAATCAATGAGAAACTGGGGGAAGAACCCACTGATGGGGTCTCAATCCTTGATAACAAAAATCATCATGTACTGTGTATTCTGTCTTATAGTTTGCTTCTCCCCTTCCCTTGATTATATACCATCACTGTTCTTATATTCATAAACTAGGAGCCCGGTGCACAAAAATTTGTGCACTCGGGGTGGAGGGAGTCCCTCAGCCCGGCCTGTGCCCTCTGACAGTCTGGGACCCCTCAGTGGATGTCCTATGATGGCCCTAGTCTGCCAGGCATCTTCTCTCTGTGTGTGTGTGTGTGTGTGTGGCCACTGGGGACCTGCCCCCAGCTGCATCTGAGGCTCGGAGCAGTCCTCCTGTGTGTGTCTACCTGCTGGGGGCCTGTCCCAGGCACACCGTGGAGGCTTGGAGCAGGCACCCCCTCTATGTTGATCTCTCAGACTCTTGCCCTCCCCTGCATGTTGTTCTCTTTTTTGAGCGTGGCCAGGGCTGGGTGCGGCCTGCCTCCCAAGCTTGCCTACTGCCCATCTTTGTCCAGCCACCAGAAAGCAGGGAAAACCCCGCCTTGTGGTCAGGCC
Organism: Murina feae; assembly: GCA_004026665.1. Lineage (NCBI taxonomy): Eukaryota > Metazoa > Chordata > Mammalia > Chiroptera > Vespertilionidae > Murina > Murina feae. The sequence continues at coordinate 10,676 of PVJC01018470.1, read as the reverse complement.
AGCCTTTTCCTGCTCCCTGATCCCCGGAAGGGACCTGGGAAGCCACCAAGCAGGCCGCCAACTCTTTCCCACTCACCCGTCCCCTGCTGCCTTCCTTTCCCACTTCCCTGTGCCACCAAGGAGTCTGGGAGCTGCCAAGCAGGACCCTGGCCCCTGCAGCCTTGCTTTCCCGCTCCCCAATGCTCTGCAAAGGGCCTGGGCAGCCACCAAGCAGGCCGAGACCCCCCCCTGCTGCCTCTTACCCGCTTCCCGGTGCCCTCCAACCCTGCCGCCTCTTTCCCATCACGGGTTCTGGGTCCTGCGCTGTCCCGCCCTGCAGCCGCTCTGTGCAATCGGGAGGTCCCTCAGCCCGGCCTGTGCCCTCTCGTAGTCTGGGACCCCTCGGGGGATGTCCACCTGCTGGCGTGCGTGACCAGCCTGGGTGAGGGGCTTTAAGGCTGCCCACAGCTCCCATTGACCCAACGTCCCAGCAAGGCTGGCTGGATGCAGGTTTCTGTGATTTATCTCCTATAATTGATGCTGTTCCTTGAAGGCCTGGGGTTATCTTCTATAATTGTTACACTGTTCCTTTAAGGCGGCCTTCTAACTAACTGAAGCCTCCTCTGCTTCACCTGGCAGCGTCTATAATGAAACAATTGTTACTTTTACTGGTTAGGCCGGAGCTGCTCTTTCCTTCAGCTCCGGAGGATTCTATGATTGTTACATTGTTTCAAATGTTTCAAATCTGTGTTTTGCTAGAGGCAGATTAAGCGGAGCTGAGCTGAGGGGCGAAGCTTCACTTTCGCTCCTGCTGCAATGGAAAGGGCTGTTTACTCAGGTCCGGGAGTGGCGGCCGCCATGTTGGCTGGGCTAATTTGCATACAGCCGCTCTGATTGGCTGGTGGGCGTGGCTTACCCTGTCTCGGAGAAACGGTTAATTTTAATATTTCGCTTTTATAGAGTAGATATTATTTTACAACACATTTTATGATTTGCCATTTTTCATTAACTATGTCCTATAGTTAGCTAAGGTTTTTTTTTTTGGTTTGTTTTGTTCTCTCTCTCCCTCCCCCCACCCTCTCTCTCTTTAATCCTCATCCAAGGTGTGAGAATATTTTTCCCATTGATTTTTAGAGAGAGTAGATGGGAGGAGGGAGAGGTGAGAGAGAGAAACATCAATGTGAGAGAGATACATCCGTTGATTGACTCTCTCATGTATCCTGCCTGACCAGAGGTGGAGATCGAACCTGCAACCCAGTTATGTGCCCTTGACTGGGAATCAAACTAGCAACCTTCTGATGTGCAGGCCAATGCTCTAACCATTTAGCAGCACTGACCAGGGAAACTATTCTATTTTTATTTTGACAATATAATGTTAAAAAGAACATTAAAAAAATCTTTATTGTTGAAAGCATTACACAGGTTCCCATTTTCTGTCCATTGAATCTTTCTAGCCAGTCCCTGACCCCTACCTCAGGCCTTCACCACCCTATTTTCAGTGTCCATGTTGTGTATATACTAGTGGTCCAGTGCATGAAATTCATGCACAGGAGAGGGGGAGTGTTCCTCAGCCTGGCCTGCACCCTCTTCATTTTGGAGCCCTCAGGGGATAACCAGCAGTTGGACATCCCTCTCATAATCCACAACTGCTGACTCCTAACCACTTGCCTGCCTGCCTGATTGCCCCTAACTGCTTCTGCCTACCAGCCTGATCATCCCTATCTGCTCCCCTGCTGGCTTGATTGCCCTAACCATCTCTGCCTTAACCCCACACCCGGGACCCAGGATTCCTTCCTCCAGCCAACTATAGGCACCTGGGACCTGGGCTTCCCTCCCTCTGGTCAGCCATAGGCACACAAGACCCTGGCCAGCTTTGCCCAGGATGGCTGCAGTCATAGGAGTTTGTGGGCAGGTGGCTTCGCCCAGGTTGCAGTGCAGGTGCTGGTGCCCGGGACTACAGGGTGGGCAGCTTCTCCATCTCCTGGGCCACAGCCAGCCACAGGCACTGGTGCCTAAGACTGCTGGCAGGCATCTTCTCTTGGGTCCAGCTTTTTCAGGAAGGATGTGCAGATGATTGTCTGGAAGATGTGCAGTCTAATTAGCATATTACCCTTTTATTAGAATAGATGCATACAAGCTCTTTGGTTGATCTCTTCCCCTCCCCCCTGCCCCTACCCTCCCATCTTCCCTCTGAAGTCTATTCTATGCTTCTATGTCTCTGGATCTATTTTGTTCATCTGTTTATTTTGTTCATTAGATTCCATATATGAGTGAGATAATGTGATACTTGTCTTTCTCTGACTGGCTTATTTCAAGTAGCATAATACAAAGTGAACATTCTTTGAAAAATGTTTTTCAGTAATAATTGAAGTTAAATATTACATTAGTTTCACATGCATGGCATAGTGGTTAGAAATTTATATAACTTACAAAGTGATCACCCTGGTAAGTCTAGCACATACCTGTTTGAATATACAGTTTACAATATGTTTTTATTATTTATCTTTGGCTTTATGCTAGAATTGGTCATTCTTTGGGCTTTTTAGATGTTTAGTAAAATATTATTTATCTAGAATATTTAGGCTTGACTGTTTATGAATAAATGGTACTTCTAGAATTTAAGCATATTATTTCAAATAGCACAGTTATTTAAGATAAATGTTATTATCCCTAACATCTCTGGAAGGCAACTCTTTCCCTGCCTCCTTTTGTTTTATGTATTAAGGGATTGGATACATATTATGTGTTTGAGTAATTCTTTCAATAGTTGTTACCCTCTCAATTTCCTAAGAATGCACTTCCTATCAAGTAATAGAGAAACAGATTTATGTTATCTTAGACAGGTGGGGCTTAGTAACCAAGAGATGGGGGCTACTAAAGGCACTTTGTGTTTAAGCTAAGTCTCTGTAACTTTGTGACCTCTCAATAGTCACAAAGTGGCTATCCCATCTCTGGGCCTCACACCCCCATTCAAGATGAAGATTAAGAAGTGCTGGCAACCTCTCATTAAATGTTTTTAACATTTTGTGCATAAACTTTATTTTTTAACAGCTCCATTGAGGTGTAATCTATATCTAATAAAAGAGCAATATTCAAATTAGGCGTCACTCCATCACAAAGATGGCCGTCCTCATGGGCACAAGATGGCAGCACCCATAGTCACATCCTATCTAATAAAAGAGCAATATGCAAATTAGGTATCACTCAATCACAAAGATGGCCGCCCCCATAGCCACAAGATGGTGGCACCCAGTCCGGCTCAGCCCCACCACTGAAGTGGTCAGGACTATTAGCCAGGCAGGTGGTGGGGAGGTGGAGGGCCCGAGGGGCAAAACAGGTGATCACAGGGGTCTGGGGGACCCCTGCCTAGGCCACGGGCCTTCGCCAGAGGCCTCAGGCATGGGCAAGGGTGGAGCCAGTGATCAGAGGGGTATGAGGGTGCCCTACCCAGGCATAAGGCTGGGCCAGAGGCCTCAGGCCTGGGCAGGGGCAAGTCCAGAGATCACAGGGGCCTGTACTCCGCAGTGGACCTTCATTTTTTTCCTCCAGTGATAAGAGGGGCAGGGGCAGAGCCTGCGATCACAGGGGTCTGGGCACTGGTGGAGCCAGCAAAGCAGGGGTCTGGGGGTCTCCTGTCCAGGGTTATAGCCTTGGCCAGAGGCTGTAGTGGGGCAGGGGCAGAGCTGGTGATCGGAGGGGCAGGGGTGGAGCCTGTGATTGCAGGGGTCTGGGCACGGGTGGAGCTGACAATGCAGGGGCCTGGGGTCCCCTGCTCAGGCCTGCAGCCTTGGCCATAGGCTGCCAGTGGGGCAAGGACAGAGCCAGTGATTGCAGAGGCCTAGGCTCTGTGAAGCTGGGGATCAGAGGAGCTTGGGGGTCCCCTGCCCAGGCCTTCATCCTCGGCAAGAGGTTACAGGTCTTGGTAGGGGTGGAGGGCAGGGGTGGAGCCAGTGATCAGAGTGATCTAGAGGAAACACCTTTTCTTAACGCTCATTGGCTAAGCTCCCTGTATGCCACTGGTAATATTCTTAGTAACTTGGGTAATAAGAATCCAAAGAGGCAATCTAGGGTTTTTCCACCACACTCCTGGAGAATAAAAATGAAGATCCACTGCTGGAGGGCTAAGAAAGGTCATATCCTGTCCTAGCCGGTTTGGCTCAGTGCATAATGCCTCAGCCTGCTGACTGCAAGGTGTGGGTTCAATTCTAACCAAGGGCATGTACCTAGGTTGCAGGCTCCTCCCTGGCCAGGGCCCAGGTCAAGGCATATGTAGGAGGCAACCAATCAAAGTGTTCCTCTCACTTTGATGTTTCTCTCTGTCTTTCCCTTCTCTTTCGCATTCTCTAAAAATCAATGGAAACATATCCTCAGGTGAGGATAAAAAAACAAGAAAGAAAGAAATGTCATATCCCATGAAAGACACATCTTGAAAATGCCTAAAGAAAGTTGTCATTTTTTCATGGTGAAGGGATTGGAGTCTATGTTGATGAAAACACCTTGGTAGCTGCAGTGACTGGCAGTGGCTGTAGCAGTGGAGTGATGGGGCTGGTGGCTTCCACTGATTAGCCTGGTCACCTCCCACAAAGAGAGGCCAGACTGTGTCTTAGGCCCACTCCCCAAGGGGAGTTGGGAGCGGGCCTAATCCATCAGTATGACACCCCCTGAGGGCTCCCAATATGTGGGAGGGGGCAGGCTGGTTGAGGAACCTCCCCCCCCCCAGTGGATGAATTTCATGCACTGGGCCCCTAGTTTATATATAATAATTAGAGGACTGGTGTAGTAATTTGTGCATGGGTGGGGTCTGGCCCACCCCAATCAGGGGTGATCGGGCTAGGTCAGCTGGAAGGAGGGGCCATGGGTGGTTGGCTGGCCAGCTCCAGTCCCTGGTCGCACTCCTAGTTGCACTCTTGGTCAAACTCCAGGTCAAGGGGACAATTTGTATATTAGCCTTTTATTATATAGGATTGTGCATATTTGATGTGTATAATTTGATGAATTTAAACATCTAAAAACATCCATGATACCATCACCGAAATTAAAGCAAATTCAACATCTCTCAGAGTTTCCTTGGATCCTTTTGTTTTTGTTTTGTGGCAAGAGAACTTAATATAAGATCTATTCTTAAAATTTTTTGAAGTGCACAGTACTGTACGGTTAACTATAGGCACAATGTTGTACAGCAGATCTCTAGAGCTCATTTATCTACCATACTGAAACAAAATACTAGTAAACCTCCAGTAACTGGTTCTAAAGAAATGGAGATCTATGAATTGCCTGGCAAAGAATGATGCAAACCTCCTTTTATAACTCTGTGAAGAACAACACATGGTTGCCCGTGACTGGAGGTGGTAAAAGTGAGTATTGAGCTTTTTCACAGTTTACAAAACAGGTTAAAATGAACAAGGGAGAGGATGTTCACAAATGGGAGGTGGGGAAGCCAGCTAACAGTGTTTGCCATATACTAGTATATGTGATGACTGTGTGTGTCTTCATTTTAGACTTTTTCTCTCTCTCTCCTCTCTCTCTCTCTCTCCCCCGCTCTCTCTCTCTGATATACACAAGACTTTTTTGCATCCATTAATTTTTCTCCCCTTATGATGTCTACCTTTTGTAGAAAGTTCTTCCCTTCTCATAGCTACAGTTTGTTCTTTTATGATTTCATGTTTAAATACTAGTACTTAATACTTTTAATCCATTTGGAATGAGGTATATGTCCACTTTTGTTTTCTTAAGAGTTAACCAATTATACTTGTACAACTTAGTAATAATATATGTGCTCCCCACTAAATAGACATGCTACCTATCAATAGTAATAAAAGGATCATATGCTAAATAGACCAGACATCTTCCAGACGTCCTTCCAGACAAAGCCACAACAGCTGTGAGGGCTGAGGGCTAGTGGCACAGGCTGGTCCTGTGCCATGGCCCCTTTCACAGAGGCTACAGGAGAGCCCAGCACCATGTGAGAGGCTGGGGCCATGGGAGCGCCCAAGGCTGCATGAGGGGCTGGAGCTGCAGCCACTTCGCAAAGTTGGAAAGTGAAAGTCCTCCACACAGGCCAGTCCAGTGCCGCGGCCCCTTCCACAGAGGCAGTGGGGGAGGGGGCTGTGCAATCCCAGTACCAGTGCTGCCCCTTCTGTAGAGGCAGCCACAGAGGTGCAGCTAGGGCTGGTCCTAATGCCACGCCTCTGCAGAGGTTGGACAAGGTGTTGGTGTGGATTATGGTCAGTTTAGTTAATTCCCCCTAATAGCCTGAGAAGCTTGGAAAGTGGTATGTTCTCATGGCCTTGGATGCCATAGGCTAAGGAACCATTCCTAGTCTCTTCTCTAACCAAGCATTTTTACACAGTTTGTGCTTGAGATGAAATTAACTCTTTTCAGAGAATGTTGACCTGGACACTCAAAAAAGAATCTAGAAAACCTTGATGAGTAGTTTTAACCGTAAGTACATACTGAGCTTTCTCCAGAAGGGAGTTCATTCATGTATTCATTCATGAATTCATTCATTTATTTTTCTTCTGAAAATCCTGTCTAAGATCCCTTACTTCACAGACCCACAGAAAGCATGGCCTGGACAACAAGACTCTGAAGACACAAATTGATGTCATCAGCAGTCAATACTTTTCCCCTGTGAACACTTTTGCTTTAAATGAATCTCTATTTTTAGTACAGGATGAAAAGCATTTATAGCCCCAGTTTTTCACAGATCAGACACCATGCCAGGTATGTGGTTCAGACACTGGGAACCCGCCTGTGAGAGGTTTTGCACTCCCAAGGCCATGGCAATGTTTCTCTAATGACATATCCCCGTGGCTTCACTCTTCCATTCCATCATGTTGATCCATGCGCCAAATTCCTGGGCTTGACACATGTAAAGAGATAATTCACATGATCTCCAGCTTGTTTTTGACTCTGTTTAAAAAATGCAATAAAACTTTGCAGTACTACCAGCATGACTCAATGTTGTTTCTGGATTTCAAAGTATTGAGGTTAGATGTGCTAATGATTTGCTCCGGAGCTACTTTCATAAGGCAAGCCAGGGCCCCCTTGCCAACATATCTGAAAGAAAGATGGCAATGTGTTCCCAACACGACCCTTGCCACCACAGTGCCATGTCCACAGCTCCAGAACCACAGCCCACGGCTGATAGAGTTATGAGTCACACAATGTGGAGGCACTGCCTTTAGACCATAAATAAAAATAAAATACAATTCCAAGCAGTAATCTTGTCCTGTCTTTATAATACAGTTGGCAGCAATGGGGAATGCATCTTTTTTACTAAAAACATCTGGATGGAGTGGAGTTCTCCACAAATATTGAAATATCTTTCTCATTCTCCTCACACATTAGCTCTCTCATTTGACCTCTTGTTCCCCCTTTTATGATCTCAGTTACCCTGCAGCAGACAAGGTCAAAGACACGGACAGGGTTGCTGGAAAACAATTTCCTTGTTTTGACAAGAAAAGTCTTGGCTTCTCTTAGAGTTTTATTTTATACAAATGCCACAGTATTTATCTCACAGAGAAGGACTGTTATAGAGAGCCAGAGTTCACCTTATCTCTCTTTTTAAAAAGTGTTTAAAGTATTACATATGTTTCGATTTTCCCTGATTGACCCCCCACTCCCACCCTCGAGGGCAGGCCCCCACTGCCCCATGTCCACTGGTTATGCTAATATGCATGCATACAAGTCCTTTGGTTGATCACTAACCTCCTGTCCCCTACACCTTGTCTCTGGATCTATTTTTGTTTACCACTTTAATGTTGTTCATTATATCCCACATGTGAATGAGATCATGTGATATTTATCTTTCTCCCACTGGCTTATTTCGCTTAGCATAATGCTTTCCAGTTCTATCCATGCCATTGCAAATGGTAAAAGTACCTTCTTTTTTATAGCAGCAGTGGAGGCCCAGTGCACAAAAATTTGTACATTCGGGGGGGTCCCTCAGTCCAGCCTGTGCCCTCTCACAGTCTGGGATCCCTCGGGGGATGTCCACCTGCTGGCTTAGACCTGCTCCCCAGTGGATTGGGCCTAAGCAAGCAGTCAGATATCACTCTGGCAGCCCAGGAGCCCTCAGACAATGTCAAGTTGTCAGTGGGGAGCAGGCCTAAGCCGCAGTTGGACATCCTTAGCACTGCAGAGGAGGTGGGAGAGGCTCCCACCACCACCGCTGTACTGGCAGCCATCAGCCTGGCTTGTGGCTAAGCAGAGTTCCCCCTCTGGGAGTGCACTGAACACCAGGGGCAGTTCCTGCATTGAGTGTCTGCCTCCTGGTGATCAGTGGGTATCATAGTGACCTGTCATTTCCAGTGGTTTTGCTGTTAGGATCAATTTGCATATTACCCTTTTATTATACTAGGAGCCCGGTGCACAATATATTGTGCACTCAGGGGTCCCTCAGCCCCACCTGTACCTGCCCAACCTGCGGCCTGCCACCACCCATTGCACCCTGCCCACCCACACACACCACCTGCCACCAGCCCATTGGCTCCACCCACCCACACACACCACTCACCACCCACACATTGCGCCCTGGCCCATCATCTGCCCTGCACACCCTGCTCACCCTGACAGCTACAAAGCACCCACTTCTGGGGCTGCCAGCCTCCATCTTGGCTGGGCTAATTTTCATAGAGCTGCTCTGATAGGCTGGTGGGAGTCCCGTAGAAATGGTCAATTTCAATATTATGCTTTTATTAGATTAGATAGGACTAGGGGCCCGGTGCACAAAATTTGTGCATGGGAGAGTGGGGTGGGGGTCCCTGAGCCCAACCTGCCCCCACTCACAGTCTAGAACCCCTCAGTGGATGTCCTATGATGGCCCCAGTCTGGCGGCCGCCTTGTGTGTGTGTGTGTGTGTGTGTGTGTGTGTGTGTCGCCACTGGGGGCCTTTCCCCAGCTGCATCTGAGGCTCAGAGCAGTCATCCTGTGCATGTCTATCTGCTGGGGGCCTGCCCCCAGGCACACCATGGAGGCTTGGAGCAGGCACCTCTCTGTGTTGATCTCTCAGACTCCTGCCATCCCCTGCATGTTGTTCTCTTTTTTTGAGCTGTGGGCAGGGCTCAGTGCTACTCCCCATCTTCCTCCAGCCACTGGACAGCTGGAGAAACCCCACCTGTTCACTGCCTCGTGGTCAGGCCAGCCTTTCCCTCCTCCCCAATCCATGCAAGGGGACCAGGGAGCCAGCCAGGCAGGCAGCAGGTGCCCAGTGGCCTCGCTGTTGGCCCGGGCCACTGTTCTCCCACTCCGCGATTCCCCACAAGAGGACTGCAGAGCCTGGCCTGGGCAGGCAGCGAGGTGGGCACCCGGGAGCCTCGCCGCTGGCCCAAGCCACCTTTCTCCCGCTCCTCAGTCCCCTTGCCCTGCTCCTCAGTCTCCTTGGGGGGATCGGTGAGTGGGAGAAAGGAGGCTTGGGCCAGTGACAAGGCCCCTGGGCACCCACCTCACTGCCTGTCCAGGCCAGGCTCCCCAGTCTCCTTGCGGGGAATCGCAGAACGGGAGAAAGGCAGCCTGGGCCGGTGGCGAGGCAGCTAGCTCCAGCCATCTTGGCTGGGTTAATTTACATATAGCCGTTCTGATTGGCTGGTGGGCGTGGCTTAGGTGTCCTGAAGAAATGGTCAATTTCAATATTACACTATTATTAGAGTAGATAGTATTCTATTGTGTAGATGTACCACAGTTTTCTAATCCACTCATCTGCTGATGGGCACTTAGGCTGTTTTCAAGTCTTAGCTATTGTAAATTGTGCTGCTACAAACATAGAGGTGCATATATCCTTTCTGATTGGTGTATCTGATTTCTTGGAATATATTTTTACAAGTAAAATTACTGGGTGAAATGGGAGTTCCATTTTTAATTTTTTGAAGAAAATCCATACGTTTTCCACAGTGGCTGTACCAGTCTGCATTCCTACCAACAGTGCACAAGGGTTCCTTTCTCTTCACATCCTCACCAGCACTTGTCTTTTGTTGATAGCTATTCTGACAGTTCTGAGATGATAACTCCATTTGGTTTTAATTTGCATCTTTCTGATGATCTGTGACTTTGAGCATGCTTTCATATATCTCTTGGCCTTCTGTATGTTCTCTTTTGAAAAGTATCTATGAAGGTCTTTGCCCATTTTTTTTAATTGGATTGTTTATCTTTCTTTTGTTAAGTTGCATGAGTTCTCTCTATAAATTTTGGAGGTTAAACACTTACCTGAAGTAGCATTGGCAAATATGTTCTCTGATGCAGTGGACGTTCTTATTATTTTGTTGATGATTTCTTTTGCTGTGCAGAAGCTTTTTATTTTGATGTAGTCCCATTTGTTTATTTTCTCCTTAGTTTCCATTGCCCTAGGAGCTGTACTAGTAAATGTATTGCTATGACATATGTCTGATATTTTGCTGCCTATGATATTTTATGGTTTCTCATCTTACATTTAAGTCCTTTAACCATTTTGAGTTTGTTTTTGTGAATGGTATAAGTTGGTGATCTAGTTTCTTTTCCTTTCTTCCTTCCTTTCTCCTCCTCCTCCTCCTCCTCCTCCTCCTCCTCCTCCTCCTCCTCCTTCTTCTTCTTCTTCTTCTTCTTCTTCTTCTTCTTCTTCTTCTTCTTCTTCTTCTTCTTCTTCTTCTTCTTCTTCTTCGTCTGCTTCTGCTTCTGCTTCTGCTTCTGCTTCTGCTTCTGCTTCTGCTTCTGCTTCTTCTTTT